>JAVQJV010061024.1:0-25687 GCA_036024995.1 Gadopsis bispinosus | reverse complement strand
CACACACACACACACACACACACACACACACACACACACACACACACACACACACACACACACACACACACACACACACACACAGGACGTGTCTCCTGGGAGCTGATCAGCCTGTTATCCATCAACAGTCTTCTATTCACACTGACCCAACTGCTGTGAACAAACACATAAAAAGCACACAAGAGAAGGATTCCTGTGCACACACACACACACACACACACACACACACACACACACACACACCCCAAGGCGTCTGACCTGTCCGCCTGTCAGCACACCAAAAGGTTCCTTTGTCCTTTGATAACCCTTGTCCAGCCTCCTCTACAGGAGGCTGTCTCCCTAACAAGTCTTGGCCATGGCAGGAGCTCTGAGCTGGGGGCAGAGAGCAGAACAATGCCCTCTCTCCTGGAGGAGAACCGTTCACACAGGGACCCACTAATGAAATCCCTGTCTCACCAGCCTTTCCAAGCCTCTAACACTTCCCACCTGATATTACATTTCCTCCTGTTGTGATTCATATTTCTTCAAGGAATTCATTGATTTCTGAAAGTCATACGATCTAGAGCCGCAGCCGGGGCGCCTCACGTTCAAAGGGCACACCGACCAGCGTGATATTGCAGATGGCCAACATTCACCGTCTTTTTCAATTCCTGGAAATAATGATAAATGCACTCCCCTTTCCTGCCTACAGCTAATCGAGAGCACGACATCCAACAATCTCTTGGCCTAAAGCAGGGGAGAGGGCTTTAAATAATCTGGCCTGCTGGATTTGAGTAAGGCAAACTTCATGAGCCAAAAAGCAGAGAGAGAAAATGGCAAGAAAGGCCGAAATGAAAGAAGACAGGCAGAAAAGGGAAGGAAGAAAAGCAGAGGCAGCCGGAGCGAGGAAATGCCGACCTCTGTTTTGTGTGAGATGGGTTGTGAGGAGTGAAAAGTGGGGGGGATCATAAGAATCCTGTCTTCAGTTTCCATTCGCTGTGGAAATCCGTCTGGACCAGTCGCCACAACAACTGTCCATGAATCATATTTCTCTACTTTCTCCTCTCAGTTTATCCTTTTAAACTTCTCAACTTCTTGCAGTCAAACGTGAGGGATAAATCATGTGATGGTTGACTTTTTTCCCCCCCAGATTATTCTTCCACAGGAATACACGTACAGTAAACTATTAATGCCAAACACCACGCTGACAGCTTATACTAACAAATAGTTACTGTCATTACTGTTAAAACATGTTTAAATGGTGACAAACACCGGCCAAAAGCAACATTACCGTTTATTTTACTTTCTTCACCATTTAAAAGATGCCTTTATTTCTTGATAATGACAAACAGCTACACGTTCAATGTCACCCCCCCTCTGAAATGAATTTCTCCATCTTCTCCTCTTTAAAGAATCTTTGTGATTTTTTTTTTTTTTCTTCTTCTTTCTCACAGCTAATTTCAAACTCGCCTTCCTCCCAAAACCTCTCGACAGTGACAGAGGCCTTTCGTGTTTAATGTCTCTGTCAACACTTTAAAAGACTTGGCGGTGTTGTGAAAAATGAGCCGGGGCGTATAGCGGAGGGAGGTGATTTCCCCCGAGCCGCTTGTAATTGCTTCAAGCTTGGACCAGACAGGACACAACCAGGAGGCCTGGCGCAGGAAGCTGGACAGGAAATGGTTCAGATTCAGCCAGCGAGGCAACATGCTGGCTTCTCCTAGGAGTGTAGTGGGCAGTCGCAGCAGGACATTGCCATCTTTCATGGTATCTGTGAGACGATGCTAATCAATTACTACGTTCGTTTTAGAGCAAACATGAACAGACAATTGATCTATCGCACATAAATACTCATGAAACAGCGCGAGGGCGGCTGCTTCTGAGATCTCCTATACCAAATCACCTTTTTCAGCATGCTCAGTTCCTGAAAAGAAATGTGTTTACTTGTCTTTTTAAGTCTGGGAAAGTCCATGTTCCCTCAGCTCCAAGTGGTCTGGTTCCTATCTAGAGGTTCAATCTGATGCTGCCGCCCTCCCCAGCGTTCAAACAGAGGCTTTGAAGATCTGCTTTAAATCCAAAAAAGGGTCCGACCTGCTCCGTCTCTTCTCATGCTTGGATTGAAAACATAACTGCTCGTGCATGCTGACAAACACCGCAGCATAAAAAAAACCCAAAAAACATGCGGCGTTTTACAGATAGAAAGAAAAGTTACTTCTGTTCAAGGAAAATATTCAAGTCACAGATGCTTCTGAGACGTGGACATAATATAAGATTCTCAGTGCAGTCTACTAAATGTGCACAGGGAATCCTTATTGATTTAATTTACTGAAAAGGTCGGGTCTAATCTAAAATCCTCCATCCAGTCACAAACAAAACAGGTGTTTGTTTCAATATAACTGGCCCTTGAGGGTGAAAATGGCACTGCTCACTGCCCTCAGGACTAAAAGGATAAGTGAGCGCTGGGCCGTGCAGGCTGGGAAAAGCTGATCTAAAAAGGGCTTCACCTCTCAAATAGTACAGCTGTCTCATTAACTCCAAATGCCTCAATAACTGAACAGAGACCAGTTGGACCACCAGTGAAAAAGAGAACACCCTAAAGACATAGAGAGAAAGCAGGTGAAAGTTAGATGGAACCTAGTGAATGGGAAGAGGATCTTTTTCTCAAGCAACCCTTTCCATTTCTGCCCAAAACCCCGGGGACCTTCCTTTGCCATCTTATCGTCTCCTCCCTCTTTCCCTCGCTTTCCACATTTTCTCCTTTCTTCCAGCTAGGATTAGCTCAGCAGGACACCAGCATTCCTTCCCTACTGGTAGTCTTTGTCTTGACATTCCCACTCCTCCCAGTGTCCTCTCCAGCCCAACCGAGAAAACCAACTGTTCCGTAAACTGGAAACAGGTTTGTTTCCTCACTTGTTCCCCTTCAAACGTTTTTTAAGAATTTGAATACAAGAACTAAAAGGATAAACTGATTTCATAAGAGGTTTTGTTGGTTAAAGTGGTTGGCAGAACTGCCAAAATGTCCACTACCTGCAGTTAGAAAGGGTCGTGCCTATGGAGCTGCAGACCTGCTCGATCCAGACTCCAGGTCGGGGGGGGGCCCTTGCAGTGACTTTGATCTGGAGTCAGTTTTGCGCCGCCGCCGACCTGTTGTGAGGTTATGTACGGGGGTGTGATAACTGATACGCAGTCAGAAATGGAGGGGCGCTGTACTCCATGCTGGTGTGCCCCACCAGGGAAGCCCAGTATTTTGTTGCAGCCATGTGGTAATCCTATTACTCCAATTTTTGGCGCTTGTGTTTAACTTGGAATCAGATTTGTGGCTACATGTTCCTTCTCCTGGCAATTGTAAAACATACGATAGTCCTCTCAACCTATTTTTAGAGATCCAATGAGATAATTTGTGCACGTTTAAACAAAGTTTTATGATCCACAAAGTATTCCCCCTTCCTCTGACCTAACCACCTTTAAAAACATCCATTCCAATGAGCGCCAGAAGATCAATGTGAAATAAAAGATTTCATTGTTGCTCATTTCCATCTAGAACTCTCTGCATTTTGGCTGCAAGTGTAATTGTGAAATGTTTTCTTTTCCCCTGGCAAAAGGCTTGTCTGATTCAGCCAAACTGTGAAATGTTTAAGGTCTTTGTAAGTCAGAAGCAGACTTGTGACTAAGAAAATGGTTTAACAGGGGTATCTGGTTTTTCAAATGCATAACAAGGCGATATTTTCCAGAAGATTTCTTTTGCAGGATCGAGCTACTGTAAACATTAGTTATCCTTCCTTGTCTTGCGTTCTAATCGTGCTGTAAACTGTTGCACACTTTTCCACTCTTGCAAACAAAGATGGCTGGAACCCCGCTAACGAGCCCAGTGTCTTCGAAAAAAAGGGTTCTTCTGACGATGAATGAAAATCAAGAGGTCATTGGGTCAGCGCAGCCTATATTTTCATGCGCTGCGCTGTGACTGTATCTGCACATAGATACTAACATCTAGCGAGGTTCAGACTAGCAAGGATTTACAGCAGCACGGGGGATAAGGAGACCACAGGTTTAAGACCCAGCTGCTCTCAAGAAACAAGCTGCATTATAACAATATGACAGCTGTCAGCAATGATATACCAACCATAGGATACTGCTGGGGTCTGCATGCAAATACACACACTCACGGACGAACCTGAAAAGCACGCGCCGCAGCGAAAAGCCGGGAGGTGGCAGGTTTTTAGTTTTAGATTCTAATCGAGGTTGAAATCTGTGTATTCACGCTACTTGACCTCAGCACATAAAACAGACATATAAAGAGGACAGCTGGGTGAAATGCAGAGAAAAGACAGAGTCTAAGAGCTACGACGCAAAGTAAGAGACAGACATACTGTAGCAGAATGGGAACGTTGGAGAGAATGGTGCTGACAAAGGGCAACTTGAGAACAAGCAGAGATGACGAGGAGACAGATGAGTGATGGTGGACTGGCCTTGGGCTATTACTGCTTAATCCTTTCACCTGGTCTTAACAACTGTGTACACACACACACACACGCGACAGCAAACACACAAACACTTAAACTGCAGACAAAGACGAGTACTGGTGAGCTGGTGCTGCAGATACAGGTACACCAGCCCTTTGTGTTTAATGCTAGAGTGGATAATAGTTTTATTAGTATCACTGATTCTTCTATGGGGCTTTAACTTCTTAATCTCCATGGTGATTTGGCCTTGCTGCAGTACGAACACACATCGTTCTCTGTGGTGTGTGTGTGTGTTGATTACAGAATTGTTCACACACCGTCCAGGTCCCAAAAGGTCCTGCCTATGTGCGCACTGCTCTCACCCCTCCAGCTTAGTTTACACAAGAAGGTCATTTTAATCAGGTGAATACCAGGCTGCCTAATCTGCGGGTCTTTGCCTGAGCATAAACAGAGGACATCCCCAGGCTCAGCCGGGATCACATACCTAGAGTCATGGAAAAGTCATTTCTGGAGCTGACCGAAGCAATCCAATAACCTTCTGCCCCGCTGCTCCCTTGCTCTTCCTACTACTAGTAGTTACTTCCTAGTAACTCTGGTATCACAATCACCTCGACTGCTAGCTCTCGTTCTTTCCCTCTCTGTCTCACTCTCCCTATTCCCCGGCTTCGTGCAACATTAATGTAATGGCTTACTGACTGAACCACAGGACCACAGCGCCAAACGTAATTTAATAAAACGAGCCTGTACACGCCCATGGTCACACACACTCTCTGGTTTTCGTCACTTGGTGTCTAAATCTCGCACACTTTGGACAGAATGTCAGACCAAGAACCGCCTCATCTTTCATCACAACGTCATGTCACCGGCACACATGTCCAAAATACATGTTGGTAGGTGAAGGGTCAGTGTTGGCCTCCGTGTCTCCACCTGCCACTCTTCATCTCGCTTCCCCTCTATGTCCATATCTTCTTCTCGACATACCTCCACGGGTTGGGGGTCACTGGATGAAATGGCAAACCGGGGCTGGGCGATAGTGACAAAATTAAATATTTACAATATGTTTTATCCGATTCCTCAACGTCAGAATGCATCAATATAACTTGACAGTATCTTTGGCATAACTACTGGTATTTCCACAAAGAACAGATTAATACTAGTATCATGTGGATATGGAACCCAGAGGCATTCACTTCTCGCTCCACTCAGCTTGCAGATTACTTTAGAAAATTAAATATGACTTAGCTTTTAATGCAAGTGCAGGAAAAGTCAAGCAAAATCAGAACGCTGCTTCAACCAAAATCCCATAAGACACAAAGTCTTAATTTATGAAACCCTATGATATTTTGATATATTTCCCGTCTACGGTTAAACAGCACAAGACACTCCGACATCTGGCCGACCATGGGGGTCTTGAGCCTAGGGGCCTTCGGGGGAATTTAGTTCTTCGTCTTGGACCTGGACATTGATGGACAACTCAGCTCTTAATTAAGTTTGACAGGTTTGATCAAGTGCTACAAAACAGATATTAACCTGAAAGTAAAAAACACAGGTTGCTGCTTGCTCAGCCAGAAACACCACAGAATGGATGGCGTTTAGCGAAGTGAAGAAAAAACAACCTCACACTAGCGCTGCAATAACCTTCAGGACGCCAGAGGTCCTACAGAGTACAACCACGAACGCGTAGAGCTGGACTGTGTTACAATTCCCTGTATGCATTACGAGCTACTCGATGCTTATTCAGTCAGAGTCTCCCTGCCTGAAACTACTGCTGTCTGGCATGCTGCCTCTCTTCCGGTGGGTGATAAGATATTGATAAGCTCTGACTCTTTATCACACAGGCACACCAGCTAAGGCAGTGAGGGCAGCCATGAAGTGGCGACCTTGTTATCGCTGTCGGATTTGAGTTTAAGTGGGTTGATACATTTCGTCTGCTGTGTGTGTGTGTGTGTGTGTGTGTGTGTGTGTGTGTGTGTGTGTGTGTGTGTGTGTGTGTGTGATAAGATTATTACCATGCCACGGTAGGGATGATTAGATTAGCTGCTATTCACTGCAAATATAACTGAGACATCTCCGTTCTTTCTGGCAAAGATTAGGAGCAAGAACAGTAATGAGTATCAGATCAGCTGATTCTAATGCCATTAAACCAACAACAATATCAATACAACAGCGGCAGCGTGCGCCGGCAGTAGATGCTGCTTGCTAACTAGAATGAAACCTTCGCATTTTTCTTTAATCAGGACCAGTGTAGTAAATTGTTGTGGTTGTTACTATTCTGGGTCTGCCTCGCATCCATGTGTGTCTGCCCGTGCTGCTCTCTTCTGGAGGAGACCGGAGCCTCCGACAGTGCATGCGTGCGTGCGCGCTCGTGATCGTAACACATTCTGAAAGGAGCATGCGGAAAAAGAAATCACTTAGCACTGACTTACAGCAAGGAGACGGTGAGAGAAAGGCAGACGACGCACTGTAGAGATGAAACAGGAGCAGCGACAGAAGGACTCTTGAATTCACACGTCTCTGCAAAAAGCATTTGTCAGTGAAAGCACACCAGAAGTGGGCTGTGGGTTGGGGTTGCTGTTGGTGCTTGAAGTATTCGAGTGCTTGTGCACAAACGTGTGATGATAAGAGGTGATTCAGACACCGAGACCAAGAAACAGCCGCGTGTCTTTCGTCCAGATGTTTTGCTGAGGTCGGACTGCCGTCTGACGTTGCTCAAGGACACAACAACAAGAACCAGTCACCGTGGGACTAGAACCGAGAGATGTTCAAAGACTAAGCTACCATCACCATTCTCTGTCCACGCGTGTTTCGGCAGGCCAGCAGACACACACTTGTCCGTCATGACAGCTTCTAAGCATTTCAGTTTTCCTAAATGTGCACACACATCATTCACACAATCGAGGCTCTGTGTGTCAAACTTAACAAAGGAGAGGGTTCAGATGAACGCTGTGGTGTCTGCTATTAAGAATCCGTCTTGACTGATGTGCCCAGAGACACCAACAATAACACCACCAGGGTCCTTACAATGGGCGAGCCATGAATCAGTAACATCCCAGATGTCTGTACCTGAGAAAACTCACGTCATAAACCTCCACATAAGCATTCAAGACCTCATGCTGACTTTGCTTTTGGTAAGATTCAATTGTAATTATTCATTTCATAACCGCAATGTATCAACGTGATATATTGCACAATACATTTATATTAAAGGGCTATAAATGATAATACTGCATTCGTTCCATGGAACAATCAAAAGAAGTTAACAAAATAAATTAGCGATTGCATGAGTTACTGTGCCTGACACAGGGAGGGAAAAACTAAACCTTTTAGCGCCAAACCAGATCATTTTTGAAAAGGAGCGACGGCACACATAATTCTAGATAATTTCATCAAAATCCAATCAGTGAAGTCTGGGATATTATGTGTGACACATGCAGTGAGCCTGCCTTACAAAACCCAGAAAGGGGCATTTTAATCAAGAATCACTGCGCAGACTCCGCATATTAACCTATGAAAATGTGATAGTGACATGCCAAAAAAATAAAAAGCCAGTGGAAAAGATGCTAACTACATTACATCTAAAAGGGCAAAAAGTATAATCACAGACGGAGTTCATTTCATTTTACAAAATTGCAAAATGACATCAATCAGGCGCTCCTTGTTTTTCCAGCAATCAAAACTGGATTTGTGTACTGTTCTGCTCTGGTCCTGGGCTGGAGTTTAATAAGCTCTGGAACACGATGAGAGAACGCGATTTATACGTCAATCCAATCTAAATTAATTTGCCAGCTGGGCCAGGCCAGAGCGGAGCAGTGGGAAAGCTGTCCATCTGCTTATAGCAGATTTCGAACCACAAAGCCAGGTGGTCCTGCAGCGGTGGGGAAAGCACACCGGGCAGGCGGTGGAAAGAAGCCTGGGATTAAAGGAAAAGGGGTGCAATTTGGTAGGATAGATTAGATCAGACGGATAAGGTGGTTGGCTAAAGGCTAACAAAAGAAGGTAACAGAGAATGGGGGGAAATGACTAACAAGTGTCTGTTCCTGGGCTAGTTTTCTGTAACTCTCAGCGGACCAGTGTCGGTGGAGGGAACTGGAGTAAAGGAGAAGTGGGGGGTTGTAAGGTTTGTCATGGAACACCTGCCTCCACTTAACCCCTCTCCCTCTCTTTCTGCTTGAGCTGGCTCTTTCAGCCATCTCCTCTCTTCCTACCCTGCCACCCTCTCCTGCCCCGTCGTTCATGCACGGAGTATCCTGCGAGCTCGTGGGCCCAAGGCTCCCTCTTTTCCCCAAACACGGGAGGGGGCCCCACAGCCTGAGCCGGGGGCCTCACTAGCCAGCCACCCAGTCAGCCGGCGAGCAGATCTTTTCTTAAGGCTCCAGGAAGCGGCATTTTTGATATTAACGGATTCGAATCTTCTTGTAATGTGAAAGACTTGCTATCGCTACCAATCCCACTGAGACTCGGCATCCAACTGTAAGGCTTTCTGCGGCCTCAAGAAGCCTCCAGCTCGACATTTTGGCTCATAGGTCTGCGTGATTGTCTCCCCACAGCTTTGTGTAATGCAAAACGGCAAATATCTGACGAGTGTACGTGGAGCGCCTAGCCATCGAAGACACCCCTGCTTTAGTGCTTATGTTATTCTTTGTCTGCCGAATATGTAAGTGGGTATTTAAAATGGAATCTGCAGCTGCGTGTTCTACTGTTGTTTCTTCTTGACATGTTTTATTGGTCGTACGCCTTCTTTGTTTTAGTGCTATCTCTCAAATACTTAACTGTCCCTGGCGTACATGCTTTTGCCATTTGCTGTTTCTCGTCTTTGCTACCGATCTGTTTGCTTGGCTTTATTGCGCAGTATTTGCATTATTATGCTTTTTCTTTTTTACTTCTTCTCTCTCTCTCTCTCTCGTTTCTTAATTTCTATTGCGAAGCACTTTGAGCTACAGCCCCTGTATGAAAGGTGCTATATAAGTAAAGTTTATTATCATTATTAACCTCAAACGTTTTGCATTTTACAGTGATGGCAGAATGTGCGTATATTCCCACTTTTACACAATGCAACGGACACAGCACTCCATCCAACTGGTGGTTATACCAATTAAAGGCCTGTGTTAGGTCAGGAGTTATTCATTTGACATTAAAGAGGACACGGGGTCCCGCTATTCAGACCCACCACAGGCATCAGCTCCCCCCTCTCGCCTCTTTTCACCCCGTTTTCCATGCCTCATAAAAGATTTGCCCCTCGCCTCCCCACTTACTCTCCCCTCTCTCTTTCACTCTCGTTTGCTCATTCTCCCTCCTTCATTTGCTCAGTTCTTTTCCCCCTCACTCATTCGCTTCACCTCTTCAGCTAACTACCTCTCGTGGGATGGCCCTTACTCCCTCACCTACTGGTGGCAGCCACCAACAGCACTCCAACGCAGATGTTACAATACCATATATTTAAATGATTACAAATAACCATCTCTCTCGCTTCTCCTCATTACCTTTCTTGTCTGGCTGCTGCCCCTTTTTACCCTCTGCTGGCCTCTCCTCTTTTCTTTCCATTCATGGGTGGTAACTAAAGATAGAGCTGAAAACTCCACCATTAGCCCCCATGTCTGTAAGTCTGTTCCCAGTGTTTCTGTTCGTTTTTCAGCTAGTGGATGTGATGTACATGAGCCTCTCCAACACACACATACACACACACACACACATATATATATACAGTATACATCGACGTGGACAGCTGGATGGGTCACTGGCCATCAACAGTGTGTTATACAGTAGTTCTCCCAAAGGTCTTCTACTCACCACGGCGTTCCAACGAGAGACACAGAGATGCAGTCAGTCAGCCTCTTTACTCACTCCTTCCCTGTTTAAACGCATCGTTGCCTGACCGGCGGTTCCAGCAGCTTTTTAATGTTCTGTGAATCTCTCACTTCTTCCCTTTAAAAAACACCAAATTCATAAACACAGCAGCCATGTAGTGATAAAATGAGTGGGATCTTGGGACCTGTAAATAACAGCGTGATGCGTATATATGCCAAGTGAAGTCAAACTATAGCGGTTTTCATTTGCAAACAAAGAGAAAATACGTCTGTCTAACGGGTGTTAAATGTGGTCACCTGACAGCTCATTAAAGGCAGACACACCAAACAGGTTAACGCAGGCGACAATTGGTGTTTGGTAATCTTTTCGTTTTGAATGATACAATAGTCGCCTGTGTTTCTAGGCCGTTTGACTCCCGAAGTCTCCAAAAATAGCCCCAGTTCACCTCTCTGCAAAGCTTTATTATTGTAACCCAAACTGCGGTAACAAGTTAATTGAATTCCACAGCATTTACCAGAACGGTTGAAACGCAGGTCAACGCTATGTTTAAACATGAATACATTTAGAGGATATATCAATAGTAAAGCATGGCCTATGTCGATCTGCAAGGTTCATGTGAGCTAAATAAATGCCATAAAAATGTTGTGTGGAAGACGGACAGAAGTTAAGAATAACGTAGGGCTTTAAGCAGTTTGTCCCGTAAATGCATTCAGCAGAATCTAGTCTCAGGATTTCCACTCCAAAGCCACGGCTTCTATTCTACACAGCTATTGTTCGTGGAGGGCTAGTCAAGGAGCAGGTCTGACTGAACGCTTGGTGGTCCAGCGGCACTGATGGGACTAGAGTCAGACTTTGAGTAAGTGTACCGATTTGCATGGGCTACTTTATAGATCCCAGTAGGGACATTTTCTTTTCATTCCCCCCACTCTACAGGGATGCCAGAGTGCAGGGTCAGTTAATGAAGAGCTCTCCGAGGGCTGGTTCGAGACTCACCGTCTTGTTTAGAGACACTTGAAATGCGCGGGTGTCCACAAACACAAGCCCTTGAACTCAGGCCCCGTGGTTAAACAGGGGCTTTCCTACTCACTACAGTGCACCACCCTGATGACTTATGCACTGTGCTGCTTGTAGAGGACTCCGTTTAAACTCCCAGCAGGCGGCGCAAAGGCAAAACACATCATTTGGAGCGGAAGACTACAGCGGATCTGTGGCCTTTGTGTAAAGGGAATAACAACACCAAGATAACGCAGGGATGCCGGTCAAACTTTGGCCGCATGCACACCATGTTGTTAAGAAGCTAAACAACCTACAACAGCCTGATCTGTTTGAAGGTCTGCTGAGCCTGAAACCTTGGAGGAGGTTTATACATGGAATTCCAGTTGAAATACTGCAGAAGGCAAACTCAGATTTGGAGATTAAATCGAAATGGATTTCAGTCACAACAATGATTAATATGCTCAATGAATGAGTGTAAATATTCAAGAGCAGACTGCACTTCACATCTTCATTAGTTTTCAGGACGCTATTGTCATATCACACAAACAAAATCGTGCCCTAGAATGAAAAGAATATTACCAATAAATGCTCAATGTCTTATTTGGGTCTGATAATGAGGCGGCAGCTACTGGTTGACATGTATTGACTGTATCAAAAACTTGAAATGCAAACATACTGTTGGTGAAATATTGGTGTACATGTTGCCTAAGTCGTGTGCGACTGTCCTCGTAACAGTAGCTGTACTGTCTCCGCTGCAGCACTGTGTCCTTGTTTATTCAGTGCCCAACTAGTGTGAAACCTGGAAAAAACTTAATTAACGGGTTAAGAGTGTAAGGCGGTAAGCCTACTAAATCTCAGGTGTGAGCCTTGCTTTGATAGACATGTTGCCTAAAATTACTCCCCGGCTAAGGTAGATTTCTTCCTGTCTGGGCAAGAAAGAGAAGGAGAGGACGAGAAAGGGAATGACAAAAAAAAAAAAAGAGATAATGGAGGAGGAAAAGGCCTAGGAGACACTGAATAGAGAAGGAATGCGACAACATGACATGTAACAAGGGAGAAAGTTATAGATTGAACAAAGGGAACAGAGGAGAAGAGAGAGGGAACCAATGAGAACCTTTTTTTTTTGTTGTTGCAAGAACGAACATAGACTACATGGTGCAGAGAGCTGCTGACGGAGGCTCCCATTTACGGATGTCGGTGCTAAATGGTCCAGGCCCGAAGACAGAAGACTGATAAGGTATCGTGGCTCTTTGTTGTGAAAATACAGCCAGAGACACTTCTATCTAACCTCAGTACGTAAAGTGTGCAGACACAAATCGTTTACATGCAGTTTGGATGCAGCTAAGATTGAAATGTTAAATTCAACGTGAGATAGAAGTTAAAATAACCTGCAGCCCTCTTTCTTATGCCGCCGCTCCAACATAGTGTACTTGCCGCCAATCCCGTCTCATTCGTCAAGGTCGCTGTTAATCTACAATGTAAAAAGTGCACAGATTTATACGACGGTAAGCGTTTGATGTATAGCTGGCAACGACTCCGCGTTGTTTACTTTGCATTTCAAGTCTTTGAAACCTGTTGACTTTTCCCCTCCCTTTTCTTCCTCTCGGTGTGCACTCTTGTGCTTCTAGTTGAGCCCGTATAGTTTATGAATTGCTGATAGAGCAGGCAGGCAGAGGTCTTGGAGGGTCACTTGAGACAAAAGCTGCTTTTCAGCTCTCAGGGCTGATAACTCCCAGCTCTGCTCCCTTCAGATAGCCAAAATATGCCGGCTGGGGGTTTGAGGTGAGGGGTGGGAGGGGTGGAGGTTGCTGCTGGCCTCCTCTTCCCACAGCGGCCGAGGTGAAAATGACTTTCCCATGTGAAGAGGCTGTGGTTGCTCCTGCTATGTTTGCAGCTCTGTCAAACTGGCCTCCTAGTCTTGTCTTAATCGGACACCTGAGGTTATGCTAGGACATAAGCACAGAATAGAATAGAAATAGAAAAGTTATTCATGATCCAGGCCAGGCCGTGTGCATGTGTTTGTGCTTGTGCACCCTTAGACCGAGCTAGGAAAGGCAGGCACGTTCTGAAGGGAATGTAAGAGAGATGTCTCTGTAAGCGTGAGCATGTATATCTGCATATTTATGGAGAACATTGTGAAACAGGGAGATTTTGGGGCAACAGAAAGCGCAAGAGGGAAAACAAGGAACACAGACGGCTCGACACCAGGTGAGTTTTCCGGGCGGCAGCTGGGAGTATTTTTCCCCTCATTTAGCAGTTCATGAAAAAAACCCACAAGCTGCCAGATGTGACAGAGGGCACGCACCCTGCTCGCACACTGTAAACACACACAACACAAATCTCACATGTGAATGTGTGTGTGGCACCGATTTACTGTATTCCAGCATAAGTCGGAGGCAGACTTGTATCAGGGGGAATGTCCGTCTCATTAGGATGAATGTCAAAGAAAGCAAACGGAGGGTGAAGACATCAAACAGGTCTGCAGGGAGTAAATCTGGGTTTAAACTCACACTGACTATGAACCTTACCAAGAATTCAGAAAATAATATCCTTCAAAGTAGAAAAACACGCTTCTCTTACATTCCTGCTCCGTCTTTTGATATGTGACTTATTTCATCTCTTCAGGGATCTTATTGCTAATTGTTGTGAGCCAATTAAAACACAAAGTCATGCTGCCGTACAAAAGACTGATGAGTCAGGAAAGAGCTCAATTTGCTTCAAATAGGTAAAGTATCACAACTACAACGTTTTAATAGTGTGAAATAGCCTCACATGCTCCAAAGAAATGCGATGGCCACACCGTGAGCACCTATGGCTCGCCGCTGACCTACATTCCCCTTTGTTATTCCACACGTATCGGCACTGTGTAAAACCGCTGGCTGCTAATTGCTTTCACATTACAGAGCAGCCGGGTGATCTTGGTGTCTTTCCAAGACCACCAACACTGGGACGTGGGGCGTGCACATTTGCAAATGCATACGGCCAATCACACTCAGCGCAGTAACGCAAACATGTACGCTGCTCTCTGCTATGTAACCAGCAGTAAAAACACTTCTCTGCTATTGTCTGGGACCGTCTTAACTGCAGTTTGTCTTCCAGTTTTATTACGGCTGTGCCAGGGAAGGCCCATGTAACATATGTAAAAAATAAATAAATAAAAAATTCATGGTTGACACATTATGAGTAAGGGGGCTTCGCTGTACACTTTTAGAGTCACCTTGTGTAAACCAAGGAGTGATGTAACTCATTCAGCAGGCAGCCGAGTGCTTGTGTGACTTCCTAAACACATTTAACAAGTGTATTAGCAGTGGGTTATTTGTGCTAATCAAACATGGAGGGCAAGAGACCTGTGCTTCACAGGACTACAGCTAACATGGAGGCAGGTCCTACAAGTGCACATTGCTTATGTCATGGTGACGCCCATAAAACCTTTTCATCTAATCTGGTTTTAAACACGAACAACTGAAAAATAGAACGATCAAATGACAGCAAGCGAATGTGTTTATTGTAACTATTGTTAGCGATTCTAAAAAAGCAGATCTTTGCTCGGAATTAGTTCATTTTTGAGGCACATCTTTGTCCACGCAATGACAATGTCCACTCCTGCTCAGGGCCATCATGAGCAGAGCTACAGCTGGCTGGAGTTAAATTAAAGTTAAATTAAAGAATAGATGAAGTCTAGGGTGCAAAGCGAGGGCAGTGGGGGGGACAATGGGTCACTGCTGCTGTCCGGTCGTGGACCCACAGACAACTAAAGAAGTGACAATAACAGAGAGCCAGAACAGAATATTCTCCAGGACAGAAACTGCAATACAAACACTGTTTTCAACAAACCCTCTGCTTTGGACAAAGTTTCTGAGGACGAGAAGAAAGGCAAAGTGGGTGAAAAAGGAGAAAGCGTAAAATAAGGATAAACTCTTGCCCTGCCAAATTCTAACACAAGTCCCTGCCGTGAGCTGACAGTAGTCCAAACTGCTGAACAGTACCAGCCGGGGGAAACTCAGCGATCTGTCTCGCTACGAATTATCAGCACCGGCCCATTTCGAATCAGCGCTCCAACAGAGCATGTCAGGAATAATAAGCCACAATGGCCATAGAAGGGATTTTTTTCCTTCTTTTTTCACTTTCAGTGTAGCAGGCAGTACTTCAGGCAGCGTACATCTACAGGGACGGGCCCCTTCCTTGTTGCAAGACATCATTACACAATGCATGCAACAGTATAAACAGTTGTTCATCTCAATGAAAAGCTCAATAAATATTCTATTTGAGTGCAGTGGAACTGTTGCTAAATGTCTGGAAAGATGCTGAAGCTGCGCCATCTCTCCTTTACTCCAATTATGGCTGTAATGACATGACAGGTTTTATGTTCCAGTAAAGATCACTGTTGGACAGTGAAATGCTGAGAATCTGTTTTCTTCCGTTGGGAAATAACAGGGCCTGCATACACTGCTCAACATTTCCAAAAAGTAATCCTTAAAATGTAGCTATTTGCAGGCAGATCTGTTGATATGACACGATTTTGACTTATATTGTAAGAGTATGCTTATTTTCCACAGTTCACGTCACATTTTAGCATGAAGGGTTTAACAGTGTACACGAGCAGAGGCTCTGAAGCCCCATGTTCCAGTTGCAAGAACGACTGGGTGAAATAGTGAGAGAGATGGAAAGGGCCGAGAGGTAAGTGGCTCTTGTGGGCAAAGCTTAGCGCTGCTGAGGTAGCCACGCAGAGGTTATGCAAACAGGCAGCGGGATCCGGCGGGCCTAAGCCTCTTAAACAGGCCCCTCTGAGGAGAAGATCATTGACCTCTGATAGAGGGATGAAGGTCAGGAGTTGTCAGAGATAGTGGGGTTAGTGAGAGCCCCCTTTCTCCGCCGTCGCTCAGCGGGCGTTTATATATAGTTTTTTAATGAGTCAAACGTTTCAGCCTTTTGATTGCTATGACTTGCTGAGAGTTCATTTAAGCCTGCTGTCAGTCAAACGCCTGTACGAAAACATTTTCTCATCTGAATATTGTTCTTAGCCCTCTCAGCTTTCTCTCAGCTGAGCCAGGCCCATCCCAGTCCTCACTCACGTCCTCAGACTATCAGTCTTTTAATCCCTTTCCAAAAAAAAACAAAAACGAGTATTAGACTTCTCCCCCCACCCCACTCGTGAACCTCTCCCTCTTCGCCCTCTCCTGCTGGGAGTCGCTGCGCAGTGCAGTTTCATTTCCTGCCCTGCTGAAATCGATGCTTTCAGAGGAGTCAGGGAGGGACAGAGACAGATATATAGAGAGAGACAGGAAAACAAGTGTGAGGTGCGAGAGGACTGCTGGCATGCAGGACACAACCGCACTGGTAAGTAAACTTAAACTCCAAAGTTGGTTCCAAGTCTGCGTCAGCTTTGATAAACATCTACCGGGAAATTAAATAACTGTTCAAAGTGGAAATGCAAAAAAAATGGGGGCGGGGGGGGGGCTGCTTTAACGGGTAAAGTCAATTTTCCCCTCAACACCCTCCATTGATTTTTGTTTTTTATTCGCCTCACAGAGGGAGAGATTCTGCGGACGGCAGGAGCGGGATTCGGCATCTCACAGGATAAATGTATGAATTCCTGGTCGGGAGCGTCCCAGTCGACGAGATTCCTTTCCGCCTGCCCCGGGATAAATACAGAGCTCCCCTACATGAGCTCCACTCTGAGTGAATGAGAGGGAGACAGTGATGGAGACGATAGCATACAGTGTGTCGCAGTCGCACAAAGACAGATTCCTGCCCTATGACTATTTCATACCCATCTATTAAAATCCCTGCAGATTTCACCGCAAAAGCCCCACAGCCGCTCAGACATCAAGCACAGTGATTCTACGAGCCTCTGGTTAACGCATCGGGACAGTCGGCGGCGCAAAACGACTGACTGGGTCCTTCCATCCTGCTATTCTTTTCACTCCCTTGTTTCCGTTAAAAACAGACCCACAATCTCTGCAGCTGCGCTACACAGAAGAACTTTGCCTTGAACGGAGCTGCCGTACATGCTGAGGCCATCAAGCCAAGATGGATTTAAGAGGCTACCAGTGACATGAAGAAAGCTTTGAGGGTTTGCCAAAACTTTGGGTGTCGAGCATACCATAATCTGCACACACTCCCAGCTTTAGCTTCCGGAACAAAACAAAAAAAACAAAAAAGTGGCCGGATTGGGAAATGGCAGAAGCAAGTTGTGTCAACTTTCAACAACACACAGATCTGATCATTGAACGTTTTTCCTTATGCTCCATCACTAAGTCTGATTGATGAGACGATCCTTGACCGCTTCTAATGCCACACAATGATTTCCCGCTCGGTGCAGAATTAGGCCGACGGATGGCCAGCAGAGGTTTGCTAGATGGGCGTTTAACTCACGGTACTTCAGAGTTACAGCCAGCGAGGCCTGTAACTCCAGATGACACGGTCAGTGCAGTCAATGCAGGATCAGAATGGATAGACAGGGGCTGTTTTATTTTTGGTTCCTGGATCCCGCCACTGTTTTCGTCCTTTTAAGACGATCGTCACGTTCTACAGCCGTGCTGGACATTGTTTTCAGCAATCACGCCGGCAAGCCAGCAAGCAAAGTTGCTTCTGCGCTGACTAGAGCTGTCAGTGGGATTAAAGGCAGTACTTGTCTGCCTAACGTGGGAGTTTAAGGTCCCCTGGACAACAGGACCGAGCCACCAATGAAGTCGTCTGTGTGTGAATGAAGTGGTTGAGTAAACACAAGCCGCAGGTTAATAAGGGGCCTTGCCTTGACAACAATGTGACAAAGCCTTTGGTTAAACCAACATGCTCGGGCCATGTCCACACTCATGATACAGGGTCAACACTACGCTAACTACATCCAAAAATTGCACAATGCACAGAAAAAGTTTTTTCTCACACCCAAACTTGGCACACAGCAAGATTTTGTCGATGAGCTATATTTATATTTTTGTTGTCGTAGCCTAGATGACTTAACAAGCATAAAGTAGTCGTTTGAAATACAGTTAAATGTCAAGTCAATCGGAAATTAAGTCACACCCCGATTTAACGAAACGATGGTTTCTCTTGTACATTTCAGCTGAGAGCATTGATCGGTTGTCCCATATAATAGTAAAACAACACCTCATAGAAACACATATAACACAAGCCTGCCAAACCTTTTCAGTGGAGCAGAAAAAAACATATTGCCCAACATGAGGTCAGTACCCACAGCAAGAAAAGCGGGAGAGCTTCATCTTTTCCTGTGAAGGCAACAATAAACTCAAGGTCTGTTGCAACACTGAGAGCAGACCTCCCCCACTTACACTCGGGTTGTCTGGAAGCCTGCACACAGATGGACGGCCTGAGTGCTGAATACAGACACTCAAGAACTGCGTGCCTGAAAAATCAAAGACATCATCATCGTCTTACACAAAATCCACGGTTCGGTGAGCACCTCGGTTTTGGGGCCACAGTTCAGTACGTTTTCAGTAAAGAAAGGGAAAGCACTTCTTTTTTTTTTTTTTAAATAACATTATGTCATCTTCAAATAATAGATCTATTTGATGAGGTGAGGTGCGGGCCTTTAATCAAAATAATACGGGTTGTAGGTTCAAAAAGGGCCGATGAAACATCTCGACTTTGCTGCAAAGCAAGAAACGGGAAAAGGGCTTAGACATTCACAACCTTGTTGTTATTACTTTAGCAGATCCGCAAATGTATTTGGTGGCCAAAGTAGACTTGTTAAACCGGCAGCTTTGAACTAAAACCCATTTACAGGAAGTAATCTTCAAAAGACAGAATTCCTCAATGTCAGGCTACAGCAGGATTATAGTTTCTATAGCTACTGATTGTAATTACAAAGCAATAAAAGACCCAAAAAAAAACCCATCCAAACACACTTCTCTCTATTTGTAACACAAACATAAAAACTTCCTGAATGACTAAATGAGAGGGCGAACCACAAATCAGTTCTGAGCCCCGACTAGCAAATCCAACACTACAATATAAACACACACACACGTCGACATGCACACATTCATTCAGCTCATTCAAACTGAACACAAATCATTAGATACCCCGTAAAATTCAATTTCCTGCAGTCCAAACATCTCTGGTTTAATAATTTCCCAAGCAGAGTGACGTTTGTACCCACATACACAGTACAACAGCAGAAATGTGCTATTTACATCATGTGTAATGGGGTTGCCAAGAATCATTTAGGAATCACACAACTGTGGAAAAAAATACATGCGATGATGTTGTATTAATAACTGCAAAGTGATAAGTTTATAGAAATGTCTCAGTGGAAATGATGGTCCAATGGTTTCGCAGTGCAACCACAGTCCCACGTGGGCGAAAGAGCCGACGTGGAGCCACAAACGCATATCAAGCCAGATTTTGGCTAAACGTCCTTCTCGCAATCATCACATAACTGTAGCGAATGAACTAAAAGTATGGAAGTGTTTCTGCGCCAGTTGACATCATCAAAACGTTGCCCGTCGCACAAATTAAAGGGGATGAATACCGTCCCCAAAGGCCTGCATGAGTCGCAGCAGGAGCCGGTGTGGAGCCGCCCCGCTCTCAGTTATTGTTGAGTAAACACACACAGCGCCGCCAAGAGCAGCATGTCAGTCAGCCGGGCGAGAAGGGCCAAGTGGAGGAGCCGCTCGACGGCCAAAATTAACTGTACAGACAGAGAGGGGAAGGCACGGCGTGTGTGTGTGTGTGTGTGGAAGACAGAATACAGCCAAGAAAGAGGGGGAAAAAAGAAAATCGGGGAGAGAGTGGCAGCACTTGTCTCGTGCCAGCCAGATAAGAGGGGTGCCGAGGGGTTTTGACGTCCCGCTGGTGGTGAGGTGACGGAGGGGTTCACTATTCTCTGATCCTCTAGCCGGCAGAAAGTAGGTCTGGCAGCACGGTTGAAAACATGCAATACAGTTTAAACGAACGCAGGCCATTTGTATCCAACGGTACTTGATTGGCGTTTCTGACCTTTCAGTGACATTAAGGTCGTTTAGAAAGTGACGGCAGGGTCCTCTACAGAAACCGTACAGTGGATCACACTTGCTGATTTTGATCAATTGCACTTTACTTCAGGCCAAGTACTTACTTGGGGAGTGTTGATGACCATGCTGCAATGCAGAAAAGCCGATTTCAGAACAGGACAGAAATTTGACAATAAGGCATCTTTGGGGAAACGGCAGGTAAAGTGAAAAGTACCTCCATTGACTGATAAATTACACGTATCTTTTGGAAAATAAATACTAAGATTTTTTGACAGACAAGCCCATAAAGTTTGGGGTATTTAATACCTTGGAGGGAGCCGGGTGTGGTACAAAGACCTAATTGTGGGTGGACGGATCTGCCCTGTCTGCTTGCAGTGGGGGTTTAAAATGATTTACTCTGACACATACAGGGAATTTAAATAGCCATGTTTCATCCTACTCCCCATTAAATGCAATGTGGCATGATCTCCACATACTAAGCCGGGGCAAAGCTAGTCGCGGAGGATGCTAGCAAAGCAGAAATGTGATGAAACTGCAACGAAGACACGTCTCCGTGAAATTTAGAACGCTTTAAGCCAGCGCTATTTCCCCACAGTCCTCAACATTACACCGTGCCAATGCCGTATGGGAAATTGATATGCAGTACGTGTGGCTTATTCCATTAGACTCATTAAAGTGTCACTTTGTCACCAGCACACTCTCGTACCTGCAGCTTGCCTTACAACTGCAGCAAAGGACTCATTGTGTCGTGGGCATGAAGTACAGCAGAGAACAGTTTTTATGTGGCAGGCGTAATTTGTCTTCCAGACAGCAGTCGAAAGACATCAGCATAGAAAGTATTGAACAGAACGTATAGAAAGCGATTTAATTTGCAGCCGGATATACAGAACAGGTCGACTGATTGAAAAGGTGAATTACAATTGTAGTCTATTAATAGATCATACACTTTTGACAGACATGAATGCTACCGCGCTGCAGCTTATTTCCCCAGTCAGACCAGACTCTGTTAAACTCACTGAAGTGTCGCATCTATACACTGGCCTCTCAACTGCAGCACTAAAACCTAAACTAATGTTTTTCGTTCCTTTTGTTAATCCCAGCGCTGCATTTCCCCGAACCCAGCAGAGGGTTCTCTCTCTCGCTCTAACAGACTGACCTCCTGTGCAGACAGTAAATTGCAGGAAAGGGGTTTTCACGCTTGGCTACAGTTTGTAGTGGCAGAAACTTTATCAAACGTCCCCGACGAGAATCTGAGTGAACTGTGTTCGGCCTCTGATTAAACGCTGCCTCTCAGAGGGACTCTGGCCGCTAAAAAACAAGCGCGCTCCACAGAGTCCGATTTGTGGAAATAAGAGCACTTTTCTGCCAATATTACGCAAATGCAGGAAATATACACTTCTTACCATTCACAGAAAAGCTTTTGCCTGACTTGGCGGAGAGCAGATGCGCAACGGAAAACCTAAATCAGGCTCTCTTTCCAAAAGACTCCTCTGTCAACCAGAAATTGACGACATTCCAGCCAGCAACTCAATGGAAACCAACTGTGCCATTTACACGTCATAAAGACACTTCGCGAATTCTGAAGTAATCAGTGAGTTAGTCCTGCTCAGGAAGCGACAGCTACAAGACGAGAGTGATGAAGGAATCTACACAAGTCAGAAATAAAACGCTGAGCATCAGCTATTTGATATCTTGATACGTTTTGTACCATTTAAAGCAAAACGCCCGCTGGTTGTACATCAGTTAAACAATTAGCACACAATATTCTCCAAACTGTTTGCCCCATGGCAACACTGAGGCACACCGAGCCTTGGCAAACACATGTGTTTAATAACGAGTGGGAAGTAGGTAATTTCCAGTGCACGACGTGGTTTACACACGAGGTTTTAAATCAGTGACATAAAACAGAGTCGACGCATATGATTTATGGCTATGTGCTGATTAAATGAATGTCCATGACTTTCTTCCCACTTCACACGCTCAAAATGGAGTCAAAGTGTCTCAAAAAAAAAAAAAAAAATCAACCCCACCCCCCCCTTTCCAGAGAAAGACCATACATCTGTTTCACACATACGGTTCCTGCCACATTCTTCTATGTCTGCCAAAAGCTTTTAGGGATGCACACCACTTGATGCCTGAGTTAGTGTAGCATGCACTGCGCAGAGCGGGAGTTGGGTCTCAAACCTGGCGGAATCATCTATCTGAAAGAGATGTGCCACTCAGGCCGCGATGGAGCCCAACATTCCCCACGGCATCTGGGTAAAATGTAGAAAAGCAGAATACAGTCGCACCTAAAAGGAGAACTTATAGGTATATCGCAATGACGAAAAGCGGCGAGCATCACTAGCGGGAGCGGCTGATGTGCACATATTTTACAAGGATGCAAAAAGAAAGTGCTACCATAAACGTTTGACATCTCTTTCACCTCCTGGTAAACTGCTCCCTTAATGAGTCTCAGAAAATGCCAGAAGACATATAACAGGACAGATAGACATCTCAGTAGCAGGGGGAGCAGGACAAGCTCCTACACACTCAGCCTGTAGGACCGAGGATCTTTTCCAGGGGGGTGAAGTGCCTTTAGTGTCAACAATGAAAACTGCACTGAGGCAGTTCCACCCAACATGATTTATAGCCTCCCTGACTGTTATTAAAAGGCTAAATGCAACTCTAAACACATTTCACATAGTCGCTGCCCTGCAGAGGACCTTTTATGTTCAGGGGTGACTGTCCCATGTTCAGAAACATTTGCACAGTTTACATAGTTGGAAAACATCGCTGTCAAATTACTTTTATGAACGTGTCACAGATTATCACTTTGGAGCTAAAGGCCAGGGGCTGGAAGATGGAATGACGGTGACTATTTTGCACCCACCTTATGTTTAAATAAAAAGTGCATTTACTTAATCTGACTGCTCCCCACTTTCGGGCGGAAATTTGAATTCCACGCTGCAAATCCTGAGTCCAACTTCAGGTAGGCTGGTTAAGAACAAACCCGGTAGGCACAGCTAGATTCCTGCTGGACAGAAATGACTAGGGCACGTCAACCTTTGTGTGGGCTTTCCAGTTTTCCAGAGGAGGACGGTTATGATTTACAAGTGAAGCAATGCCTATAAGAAGAACTAAATCTCATGATCCGCTCAACCCGAGTCCACCTGTGTCTAGATTAGCAGCACCTAGAAGGCAAGGGGGGGGGGAATCTGAGGGCTGACAAAAGTGCATGCACACACATACAAACCCCTCATCCAGCGTCCTGCCTCGACATGATCGCTTACATTAATCAGGACTTTGTGAGCATGTAGATGTAGAAAGAGCGTTGCACTTTAATAGCTTTTAAAAATAAATTGCGTAGCGTACTGTAGGTGAGTCGGACTGCACATGGTGAGCCAGTTCATCGCAACTCCGGGTACCGCAGGTGGCTGAGAGAACATGCAGTTCCTTAAAACACAAACCATGCATGCATGTATTTATTGTTGGCAGCTTCCCATCTTTTGTCTGCCATGTGAACAAAACCCCCTTGCTGTGACCGGGGGGGGCTGACTGTTCCTGGAAATGTTGGCATCTGCACCACAGTGACAGAGCAGTGACCTCTGACCTCTGACTGGAACCTCGCAGACCAGCAAAGCAAACCGCAGCAAATAAAGACGGACAGCCGCTTTCAGTTTCTTCCCTTTCACGTTTGCTCAGTTGCTTCCACAAACGGGCCACATTCTATCCACTGATCACCGTGTACTGCACCCTGTTATCCCTCTCTGACCATTCTCATTCCCACAACACTCCCAGTGGCATCACCTACAAACATATCCTGGAGCTGCTTCGCTGGCGGTGGTTTGCAGCAGCGGGACGGAGTGCGGAAGCAAATCAGCTTTGCTTCATGAATAACAGTATTAGCATATAAAATTACATTTTCAGGGTGGATTTCGCCTGTAAACTGTGCAGCCAGGATGCGGTCGCTTCCACTTGCCTATTTCCAGATATGACGTTGCAGGGGGCTTGGCTCGCCGCCACTCCATATTTGATCATGAAACTCCATTGCAAGACGTTATAGCTAACTCCGCCCAGTTAAGTAACGTGGATTAACATTCCCCCCTACCATCAGAGCAGAAAGATATAGAGAAGAAGGGATGGCAAGAGAAGGGCCACAGCGGAAAGCTTTACACCTCCATTGTAAATAATGGCCAAACGCATTTAAGGAGGACAGAGATAATCCTCACAAACCCCCCCACCCAAAAAAACCTTCCGGTGATCATTCATCACCACCCATGGGAGGGGAGGACTGTTTTATACTCACTATACTCTGAGAAGCCAGAGAAGAGACAGAATTAAAACGCTTCCCAGGAGCGGCGTCATGAACAATTCAAGCTGAATTCAGTCGTGTTTACATTTGTCATCCAACTGGCAGTAACACGCAGCAGCAGCAGCAGGGCAGTCAAACGGCAGTGGATGCACAGTTCCTACAAACAAGTAAAGGCAATTAAGACCAATCGCAGCATTGTTTCCTGGAGGCCACAGGCCTCTGCAGCCTCATCGTACAGCCACTGCTCCCTCACCAGCAGTCAAAGCTAAATGGTTAACAACTGTTTGCCTTTTAATTAAGACTTCATGCATCTCTTAACTTTAAGCCCTAAATTACTGAGAGGGGGGTTGGTTGGGGGGCACAATAGCTATCCAGCTGACTAGCTAAGAGCCCCCCTATTGTCTGCCCCCCCCCCGTGCCGAGGCTTCAGGGTGACAACAGGGCGATGATCTACAAACCAAAGGTCATTTACATGAGAGCAAACAGCGCTGCTTTGGATGGACGCAACAAAACAAACCCCAAAACAAGAGAAGCGCCAACGATGCAACGGTCGACCGTAACGGTCCCCAACGGTCCTCAACGTGCGACACGGTCCCAACGAAACCGCTTTCCTCGGGACCCGGTCGCGCCGCTGAGTCCACGCGTGTTTGGGACGAAGGGATCCGGACTCACCGGACGCGCTCAGGTCCGGGACGCCGTGGAGGAGCAGGGAGACCCAGAGGGCGCAGCAGGCTGCCCGGCTCCGGAGACCAGCTGGATACATTCCTCCGGATCTGTGGTCGCATCCACCGCACTCAAAGTTGAATTTCGAGCCAATAAACAAAAACAAAACAACAACAACAACAACTCAGAAACACGGCGCGCTGCAGCAGACATCCAGGGACAAGGAGACAGGAACACATGACAGTCCGAAGGAAGCTGGGTCCGTCTGCTGAGTCCGTCTGTCCTCCTGCTGGAGCCCAGCTCACTGCCCCCCCCCGTCTCTGTCTCTCGCTCTGATTCTGTCTCTCTCTCTCTCTGTCTCCCTCTCTCTCCCTCCCTCTCCCTGTCTCCCTCTCTCTCTGTCTCTCTCTCTCTCTGTTTCTCTCCCTGTCTCCCCCTCTCTCTCTCTCTCTGTCTCTCTCTCTCTCCCTCGCTCTCTCACTCCCTCTTTCTCTCGCTCTCCCTCTCTCTCTCCCTCT
>JAVQJV010061005.1:0-12347 GCA_036024995.1 Gadopsis bispinosus | reverse complement strand
TCACACATTTGAGGGCTTTAACATTTTTATAGCTGACACCCTCTATCCCTAGACCCACAAGTCAGATAAAGAAAACTTCCCCAAAAAAAAAAACAGGAAAAATAGGGAGACACCTCTGATAGAAAAACTATGGAGGCATCAGACAGATGATGTAAATGCGGAAAAAATAGAGGTAGCGGTAATTAAAATGATCTGCACAGGAGGGGATAGGGCAGGATTGGGACAGGTGATACATCCCAGCACACAGATTACAACCGCTAGGCCCCTGGGTGTGGACACACCTGCCACTCGTCAACTAATCCGCGCCACGGGGATCAATTAAGACGCCAGGTGGTGAAGTGGGGAAGCGGAGAGTTGGAAGGAAGATACAGAGGTTACGAGAAAGAGGAACCACAAGCCAGAGGAAAGAAGAATCTCCGGGATCGTAATTAACCAGAGTTTAAAATTCCATTACTATATATATGAAGACTGATTTTAGTTTTTGAGTTTTGCTCCAGCCATAATGTGATCAAAATTAGATCAACGCTGGACTTAACACCCCCTGAGACCCACTCCATTCTTTGTATTCGCTAAGGTGTAGTGAGGTGTTCCTCTATGGTTCTAACTACCATGTGTAAGAGTTTGTGAGTGATAAACTGTAGACAGAAAGCAGGTCCCTAATATGCCCAGTTCAGCATTGAGTGAGCCATTGTAGGTAGTCAGGACGGTCAGAAGGTCACACCCCAGAGAACGGTTGTGTATTAGAAGTCCTGGAATAAATACTAGCCCTGCCCACCCAATGATGCTCATTTGATTTGCGCAGTGTGACCAATCCATGGTAAATCACCGTGTGCAACGAGCAACGCCATGTTAATGACTTCATAACTAAAAGGAGACCTGACACCCATTCCCATACTGCGCTTCTTCCAGTCACATACATATATTAACACTTTGAATTATTCAGCTTTATTGTCACCCACCAAGGACAAAAAGACACTTCTGTAGGAAAAAACTCATCACCCAAAACACAGGGCAGGCAGAAAGCAGTGTGAGGTAGAGGGCGAGTGGAAAGAGAGAAAGTCAGTCCTTAATGCACTAATGTTTATCTGCTTTTCTCTTTGTAAGATCCAGTGGGTATGTACTCTGTGTCCATGCTGCTCGCTGTGCACGTATCCCCCACAGCAGACGGATAAGTACGCATGAGCTCATGCAACAGCTAATGAAAACAGATTTAGACCAGACAGACACCACACACACACACACACACACACACGTCCGCTAAAGTCAAACACATAAGGAAACGCACGCCGTAAAAACCTGCACAGGAGCCGCCATTGTCTCCCATTAAGAGCTATGAAATCTCATTAATGTGCATTAGTGTGTTTGAGTGGGGATTTGGGTGGTGAGAAGATTGAATTAGGACCGAGCTCAGCTTCCCTCAAAACAATTATTTGTCTTCCATCAGCCTATTAAAAAGCAGTAGCCAGTGGAGATGCGAGGAAAACACTGACGCCAGCATGTCACTTTGTTTCTGTGGTCTTTAGGCAGAGGACGGTTACAGTGGTTGCCATCCTGTAGTCCCTTAATTACTGGGAATGTGATGATCCATGGAAAGTGTAGCATGCTCATGAGTCTGCAACACAGTGGACGTTGGATCACATTTGGGGAATGAAATCTGCAGCCCTGCTACTGCTTTCTGTCCCTTTCCTATGCTCTTTCAATCTTGCTCAGTGTGTGTGTGTGAGGGAGAAGAGTGTGTGTTCTGTGTTCCCAGGTCTCCAGCGCTCGCAGTTAATTCAACTCTATCGTCCCGGGCCTGGGGGAGTCTTGCTTGGTCAAACTCCACTCTATATGTTGACTTAAGTATGCACTGCGTGAATGTGTAAGTGTGTGTGTGTGTGTGTGTGTTTGGAGGAGAAAGAGGAAGATAAGAAAAAATAACTTTTGGGCTGTAGATATCTCAGCGTGCACATAATCGAAAAAAGAAGCACAAGTCCGGTTTCCTGTGAGTTTCAGCCTCTGTGTCTGCAATAATGTAAATATAGCTTTATGTGTGTGAGTGCATGTCTGTCTGTCTGTCTGTGTGTGTGTGTGTGTGTGTATCATAACACAAACGCCTCTTCAAATGTCACCAAAATGACCCCTTGCCACACATGAAAAACTTCATCTGCCCTGGAGCACGCACACACACACACACACACACATACACACACACACAGTAACACACATGGTAGAGAAGAAGTGATCTGGATGGGGGTGAGATGGTGATCGGAGGGAGACAAGGTCACAGTCATAGGGAAAGCAAGTAATGGAGAAGAAGGTGTAACAGAAAATGGGGAAGAAGAATGAATAGCGACCCATCCAGAAAGAGGCCAGAAAAAGAATAAACTTTCCCGATGGACTGGTGCAAAATGTTGGAGAGAAAAAACAAGAGAATCCGACTGTAAACAGATTGGGATGGCTTCAAGTAGCACAGTGGGGATGTAGCGAGTGGAGCTTTGAGGTGGAAAAGGAAAAGTGTCAGAGTGAGTGCCCGGTGAAAGGGGGCCATACTCAGTCTCCATTCAACCTCAGCGTCATGCGAACAAATGTTTACATGTGCGCTTGCGGGCGAGAATGCATCAGTTGCTTTCAAAGCAATTTAGATATTTGAAATGGCAAGAAAACATATTAGATTGTGCTGTACACAGAGAGGGAGCCCTCGGCTCCGGGACCCCGCTGACCTTTCTTTCATCCACAAGACAAGAAAACGTTTTTAAAAAAAAAGAAAAATGCCAAGAAAAAAAATCTACACGTTTCCTTTTAGCAGCCCTCTCTACCTGGACAATGGTGCGGTAACAGCCCACTCTGCGGCCCACTCTCAAACAGCTGGAGACAAACAAAAAGCAACCCAGCAAGAATGTTCATGTTGATACAGCGGCCTACATTACAGCTGAAAAAACAGCTGAAATGAGACCATAACTTAATTACCTCAGTTTCAAAATGCTGTTCTGGAATTTTTGCCTTGGCCACCTCCTCTCAAATTACCTCTTGGTTGTCTTCATATTGCATATCTAACGTAGAGGCAGATCATATGCTTGTGAGTAATGGGCAAATGTGTTTTGCAGATGGCTTTGTTGTTACGTCGATTCAGATTTCTATGGCAACAAGCAATACGTCGACAAATTTCAACGCTCAGCTCATCCTTCACCAGTGAGCCTTGAACTGAGCTGAGATGTGAATGCGTAGTGTGTAGTAATACGCTGTATATCATTAAAGTGTTCCTCTTTTTCTGACTGCCATTACTCCCACATCAATTGCAAACCCAAATATTGATTCAGTCCTCACAAATTAGGAAAATAAATCCAGTCGGGTATTATGAAGATGCTCTGATTTGATTATGCCAAAGAATCAGAAATATAATTAATGAGGATTTGCTCTTTTTTATGCATAGCTAATGATGGCCCTCATTCTGGTGTACAAACAGAAAAAAGACAGAAGCAGAAATAATACGGGCACTAGCTTGCAAGAATATTTTGTAAAATAATGAGCATTAAAAAAAAGAGTGTTTTCTCTGACTAAATTTAAAGAAAACACAATCAAATAAAGTACAGACAAAGGCTTGATCATTCAAGACTGCTAATAAAACATGAGTCAATCCTGTCTTTGGTGAATTCCGAACATAATTAGCTAAAATCATCCACAACAACAGAGTGACTTTTCGGCTGGAATGACCATTTGCACTTTTATGAGGCATGTGATCTTGCTGCCAGTGCATGTAATTATAGTTTCTCTTATGAGGCATAGACAGTTATTGTTATTCACACTCGCACACCGCATATTCTACTGTACCCTCTCTGCATCACTGACTCGTGAAATCGACTCATCAGTAATAGGTAGGTACAGAGAAAGAGAGAGGGAGAATGGAAGCGGTGAGGGAGAGAGGGGTAAAATAATGTGCAGAAAGGCAGAAGAGTGAGGAAAATAAAAGAAATGAAGGCAGAGTGAGAGGCACGAATTCCCGGCAAGCTGGCTGATAATACAGCTTATTATGATGCTCGGGTCCTTTTATGAAACCAAGCTGTATTACAGGCTGCAGAATAAAGGGTGAGGTACAAAGAGAAAGAGAGGGCCATGTCTCAGACATTGCTCAGTATATGAAGGATGGTATTGGAGGCCAGGTATTGATCGCCGTATGCATCAGCACAGCTCTAGAGAGTTGATCAGACGCCCTGGAAGAGACTCAGCACACACACACGTGCACACACACCAAGCTAGCGGGAGCCAATAGTGAGGTCAGTCAGTGTGATCCTAATGTACTAGGTCTAGGTTAGGAGTGCCTTTTCTCAGCTAACATAGACATAGGGTAACATGCACAAATCTGTAGATTTAAATTAAGTAAAGGTCTCATCACTGCGCAACATTGTTGGACACACCATTTATAGCTTTGCCATAAAGTATCAGGGTTAGCTAATGGTTCAATGAAGGCAATTAAAACAACTTAAAGCTCCTGAAAATGTGGTTTCTGATCTTACGTGTTTCTCTGTGACAATAGATGTTCATGATGAAATTAGCAACACGTAGTTGTTGTTGAAGCATTTAGTTAATAAGATTTAGTAGGAGTTTAATTCTCCATCACTCTAAAATCAGCATCAGAATATTGTGGATGTTGTTTCATCACATTCGACTGACAGAGGCCTGGAAAAGTAAGCAAACTGCATCACATTTTAATGCACATGTGGCTAAACCCTTATTGGTGTATCAAAATGTGTGACATCACCTTTGTCATTTTGAGTTCATGCAAGACACCATCGCTCAATAGTATGTGGTTAATTAAGAAAGTCCAGTTGTTTACAGCTAAAGTTGCCTTGTTTCAAAAGAAAAGGAGAGGATATTTCTGACTTTGGCAACCCACAGTGGTACTGACACTGAGGGTGAATCAGACCTGAAGACGTCAACCAGAGGGGCAGAAAAACACTGCTTTTCAATAAAACCACTACTTCTTGACTTTCTGCTGCTCTATTTCAGTATCAGCCTGACGTCAAAGAGCTCGGATGTTCACAACAGTTGCCTCGACCCTGCAGCACATCTGCAACACTGTAAAAGCACATCTGTAACCTCCATTTCACATGTTCATGAACAGCATTCCGTACAAACACACACACACATACACATACACACACCTCCAGAGCTCTTTTCACCTTCCATTCCTGTTATTCTTAGTGTGCGGTCTCAATTTTCTTTTCATTTCCTCTCCATCAATGCAGAATTTGGCGATTTCAGTGAATACCATTTGATTGAAGGGATGTAATCAAGCAAAGACATGCTGATTGTACTCTTTCCCTGCCTGTCAGCATTGCAAATGCATATAACGTAATGAGCATGATTGAAATTCCATAATGTACAAATGCTCCCTTAGAAAAGCGAAAGCTGTTTCTGCTTAGCGTAGTGTGTTGTTAGGAAACTAAATCATCAATATGTTAGCATTTGATTATGGCTTGGTGCAGCCTGTCGCAGTTTGAAAACTCTGCTTCAGCTATAGACGAAAAAAAGCTTATAGTTTTCTTTATTATATTCTTGCAGCATGGAATTTCTCTATTCTTTAAATTTATTTTACTTAACAACTTCTGTATCATGTGTCAATGTTTGCCCTTCTGTTTGTTCTTTACCTTCATCACAGCATTTCCTTTTCCCCATGTCCCTCGTTCTTTTCCTGTACTTATCTTCCCACTAGAACTTCCTTTTAAATACAGTGGTCTCAATAATAACCTGCCCCTTGTTAGGTGATGATGGAAGAATGGCAACTGGTCCAGTGTAATGGAAATTTGTATGACTGTGGTGATTCACCACCACCCCTCCTTCCTCTGTGCTCATTAGAAACCTGCCATCCTGCCGTCCTTGGAAGTGATGAGTGTCCCCTCTATATAACCCTTGTTATGTCAAGATGACAGCAGACAGTATCTTTCCCATATGAATGTTTTGGTTTTTTTTTGTTTCTTGCTCTCACCTTCTGTGAAACCGAAATTTATAATCTGAACCTATAAATCTCCATTGAACCGTTCTCTCTTTGTCACCCACAGACTCTGTGCTGTGTGACATTGGGCACCTTTGCAAAGGTTCACAATAAAACTCTTAAAGACAAGTGTTTCAAAGGACTTAATTTCAGATTCCACCGCACCACTCAGGGCAGCACAACATACGTCCACAACTCCCTCTTTCTCGCTCTCATCTGCGTTAGTCAGAATTTTGGAGCCTTTTTGAGGTTATTCATTATTGTTACATATTTTTGTATCCATACAGCCATATAATACCTACACACAAAGGCTCGCATGCTGCCGGCCACCACATGCACAATGCTTGCACAAGCTGCTGATGGTGCATTGAAAAGATACAGATTAAATCCCTGCAGGATTCCTCAATATACCCATAGAAAATGTCACATATGCATGACAATGCATTGTCCTGGTTTATAGGTAACCGTGTATGCCTGAGGTGAATAAATGTGTACAGTATGCATGTGTGTGAGTATCTGTGGATGAGAAAGAGAAGGTGGGTTAGAGAGTAGTCATCCATCAGCCCCAGGACAGGGCTGTGGATGGTGATTATAGCAGGTGGGGTCAGTGATCCTGATTGATCTACCTCTCTCCTTCCCAGGTCACAGATCAAGAATGACCATTTTACACTTCTCACAGGCAAAACTCCACAGCCAGAGCCATAAAAGTATAGTGTGTCGGTGCGTGTTCATTAGTATTGGAGGATGTGTGTGTGTGTGTGTGTCTATGAGTGAGTATTGGTGTGTCAGACTTTCTTCACCCAGATTTCCGGTGTGCTAAATAATTCAAGAACACTCTGCTCTCTGCTCTGGAAATATTAGATGAAATATTGAAATGTTGAAAATTGCAACACAGAGCAGCGCGATCATGGCACAAACACGAGGTGGGCAGAGACGAGATGACACACAGAAGAGAGAAGAGAAGAGAGAAAGAGGATGAGATGAGATGAGAGAAAGAATTTCTAACAATATGTACTTTCCGAAATCTTCCCTTCTCAATAATGCACGGATAAAATAGAAAATAGTGGGGAAATAATGCAATAGCTTATTGCTTGTTTGTGTAGGCATACATTTGAATATGTAATAGACAAGCATGTGAATGGTGCTCGCCATGCGGCCTCATTTTGGGGACCCTGTAAAAACGAGATGATGTATGAATGAATAAATGATCCGTGCACATGTACTGTACATTGCATCCTGATAATTCGGCTGTGGCTGTTAATTGGTTACTGTGTCGTCTATGGTAAACCGCTGTGCATGTGCTTGGAATAATGAACGCCATCACATTGTGTGTTATTTTATCATTATCCCTTCTAGGTTGTAGCCCAAAGCAACATGCCGTTGGTGTTTTTGTGATGTAATACTTGTCAAAACTGCTGTTTTGGCTTTCGGGGGGGATTTCAGGACAATCAGGACCATGCTCCCGGCCTGCCTCTCGTCTCCCACCCTCCATCCATCTCATTCTTTCTTTTTCATGTTGGCATCTTGGACGGGCACCCCTTGGCCGCGGAAACTGTCAGATGGCCGGGCTCCCCCACCCCCCGGCCTTGCCTGGCATCATCATTTTTGCTTTTGACAGATTCAACCTCAGGCAATAACACTCACTCTGTGCCACTCTCCCTCCCTTAATCTCTCTCTGACTCCCAGCCTGCCCAAATCTCTGTCTTTTAGCTCCCCCCGAACCCTCTTTATCTCTCTTCCTCACCTGCTTTTTTCTCCAGCTGCTGCCAGATGTTGGCCCCCTCTCACAACCCTGCAGAACTTTCTCCCTGCCTATCAATCCTTTTTATCTCCCTTCCCGCCACCCCCCAAATAGACAAGTGCTTCACATTTACTTTACAATAACACTTATCTCCAGCAGGTCCTCCAGGCCCCCCAACCCCCATCGCCCTCATACCCTCTGATCAATTCTGTCACATGGCAAACAAACAGCAGCGGCAACCAAACATTTGTCAGGCTACAGTGCACAGTGGTGTTTTTCCTCACAGTCTAATGCAATCACTAATTGGATTTAGGAATTGATTTGGGGGTGGGTGGGGGGAATTGTCAAGCAGTTTCGAGAGAAGGAGGCGAAAACTGAGAGTGCTAAAGATGGATGCCTAAATGAGGCAGAGCCCGCGAGCCACTTCAGGCAGACAACTCAAGCTGTGCTGCTACATTGGTTCATAGCATACAGCTCATATAGCATCATATAAACCCCACCTCCAACCCAGCATTCACCTGTAAGCTCTCAAGTTCTCCTGGAGGATGTTTATTCTGGTCATTCCCCATTCTACCCTGAGATGAGCATGGTGTATCCTTCCCTGGAGAACTAGTGAGAATACTCATGCATCAAAGCACAAGCAGACTTTAACTGTTGTAGCTGCAGTGTTTGTGTTTTAATTACTTTATATACAGTTTAGTAGCTAGTTTAGTCCAGTGGTTCCCAAGGGTTGGGCCCCACTGTTGTCGGGGGGCAACATCTGGGGGGTCATGAGATGCTTGATGGGAGAGGAAAGAAGAAGAAACAAAGTTCTGCTACACAAAACATGAATACATGTTATGGACTGTTCACTTATCTTTGCTTTTATTGTGAAATATTGGATAATCGTAAGGCATCTCGAACGTGACAAGGGGTCCCTTTTGGGCACTGCTTTTTTGAAAGGGGTCAAAAGTCAAAAAGGCAAAAATAATAACTATTAATAATAATAATAACCTAATAATAACTATAGTTACTAAAAGTAACTATACCTGTCAAATAAATGTAGTGGAGCAACTAGTGGAGTACAATAAGAAAAATATCCAAGTAAAGTACAATTACCTCAAAATTGTACTTTAGTGCAGTTTCAGTGAAATGTACTTCGTTACTTTCCACCACTGCCGAGAGTGAAATGAAATGTGAAGAGACTATTATGGTAACAGATACCGGACAAAATCCAGGTAATCACCTGGACGCTCACATACCCTGAATATCTCAGCATCGATAGTGTGTCTGTGTACGGATGTGAGGTTATTGTCAAGTGATCAGTTTGCAAGCAACCTTATTGAATGTGTGGCTGAACGTGTGGATTTGGATTATAGTTCTTGTCAAGGAGAACATTCTCCTCTTGGATAACGTAATTCTACTAACAATAGACACTGATTATACCCATCACTTATCTCTGCAGAGGCTGAGGCCTTCGCTTTGTGATTTGAGTGTGTATATGTGAGATGCAAACTGAGGAAAGGGAAGTACGTGTATATCAGTATATAAAACATGTGCGTACCAGGTGAGGTGTATGTACCGAGTACAGACAAGACGAAGTACAAAATCCTGTGTATGTTGCTAGTTTGGTTCCATACAGGTTTGAAATGTTACTGACAGAACAAGGACATGATACATGACCTTTCACTGTTGGTGAGAGTCAGGACAGGGACCGGGGGTGTCATTTGGCAGTTACCATGGTGGTGATGTGCAGTTCACAGCTATCTATGGATGCCCAGATTCACACCACCCGCCGAGGGCCAAGTGGCTTGGCACGGCCCGGCCTTGTATCAGACCTGGCACCCAAGCAGCCGGGTGGACATGACATGCTGGGCGCTGCCAAAGAGGCTTAAGCTGTGTGTGGGTGTGTGTGTGTGTGTGTGTGCTTGGGGAAGCAGTTTGAGCACCCAGAAGAGATCAGAAAAAGGCTTGGGTATGCTAATTTGTGATGAATAAAACAAACTATTCTAAGATAGGAAAACTTCAAACAACCGGTTGCCTGTTCAGTTTTGGGTTCAGTTATTTCAACTGCTGTGAGAGAATCTGATGATAGTAAAAAAAATAAATAAAAGATTTCAGATTCTACCAGCACAATCCAAATCCCGGTAGGTGTTTTTCTGTGTGAACGTTGTACCATCAAAATAACATGTCTTAGCAAATCTTGCCCATAGGCACTTTTCAGGTGCACCAGTCCACCAGGTTTTCTTTTCTTTTCTTTTCTCTTCATGATGTAACTGAGTTTGGTGTTTTTCCAGCTGCACCTCCGCTGACTGACAGTCTTAGAGAATGTGTGCGCCTTTGTGTGTGTGTGTGTGCTTCTTATCTTATCTCCATTTCTCCACCATCTCTGTGCTCAGCAACCAAGGGCTGCCTCCATGTCTATCTGCGTAAGGTGAATGACTCTGTGATCTCCTGGAGTCCACTTTCCAGGCGGCGTCTGGGCTCACCTATCACTGCCTGCTTGACTCAAGCCAAACCCAACGATTCGCCCTGCTCATCTCAACCCGTCCCATCTTGAACCGTTTGGGAATTCACAAGTCACGCAGCAACACACAGAATCCTCTCAGAAACACACACACACGTAAGCATTTCTGGGAAACCAAATTTTCTGTATCCACCCGTCCCTTGAGTGAACGCTTCCATACAATGCAATCTGAGCTGGATAACACATAAACAAGCTATTCATCTTTATCACTTTTACAAGCAAAAACAACATAAAGAAGAAACCATACTGTACATTCATGCAGTGACAGAGAGGTATAAAATAAATAAATAAATTGAAATAAACAACATGCTCAGATTGCTGAAAACACCTCGCTCCTTATCTCCCACCTCGCCTGTAAAGAGACGCATGGGCTGATTTGCAATTCCAAATCAGGGGGTGGAAACAGGAGATAGGGAGATCCAGGTTGAGGAGTTCACGCAGGTTGTATTCACTCACTTTCCTTATCATGTTCCATATTAAAGCTGCTGTTCTCTCCCTGCTCCCTCCCTCCCCTTCGTGCTGAAGCAATCGTGGTCTTCTTGTCAGAGCAACATTGCAACTCGGCGATGAGATGCCAGATAAATGGATGCATCAGGAGTGTTTTGTCATCCACCCTTCCCAGTGCAGCCTATATCGAACAATGGGCTTCGAGACTTGATGGGAAAGCCGACGTACTAATTGTAAATGTTTGCGAAAGGAATTATGGCTTCCGACGGGACCGTGAGCAGAGATAGCTGGTTCTCAAGGGCATGGCAAAAAGCAGTGACATTCACTTCCACCTGGGTGAACTGTTGATAAGGTAGTCAGGATTCATAGCTACAACAGTGAAATGATGATAATATTGACTGTTTTTCTTGTCAGCTTGGAGAATGTAATTTACAGCTGGGACACTACAGCAGGGAGCAGCCTACTCTTAGCTGTTGAATGTCAAGGACATCAAACATGAAGACTGTGATGTAAATTAATATCAGCCCATACATAACTGCATCAAAAGATGAAGGCTTGTTAAATAATGTAGACCATAAAGTGATTTAAGGTCCTATTAACAGGCAAAGCCACTGCAGTTCAGAGTGCTATCTCGCTGCTTTGATTCTCATAAGGCCACTGGGGCCAGCCATCACTGTCATTTTCCTTATGAAGGGTAATGGGATCAGCCATTTGACCTTTCTCATACGTTGTAACTTTATTAGCATCCATGGCACCCAGCCATATCTTATACACAGTGGGATGGGATGAACCTACACTAAAAGGGAGCTCCAGCTTTGATTTATCAAGCTGCTGTACTTGATAGCAGATAACACAAACAGGCAGAAGTGTTATAAAACCAGTATTAGTTAGTCTACCATGTGTGATATGATCCTGACTTGGGCCCTGTTTCACAATATCAACTGCCTGAAGTTAAGAGTGTTTCTGTGAACGCCCTGATATTTTTACACAGATTTCCCAAAGCGGTACTTAAGAATTCTCTGCCAGTTCAGCATTGCGCTCCTTTAACAAGACTCATGACGAGGAGTTTAAGACAAAAAGGATCAAAAGATATTAACTTTTTTTAATTCCACTCATTCTTCCTCCTCCCAAGACCTCCCGCCTATATTACCCAAAATGCAACAGTTTGGTCAGAGATAGGGCAGTGCTATAATGTGCTAATGTGGCCACTAACCTCAGTTAGAGATGAGGTTGCAGAGGTCTGGTAAGCTCACTGCTTTCTAACTCAAATTTTCAAACTTGTGGCCAACCGACGCTGACTCGGCTGACATCACTTGAGGCAATTTATCAGCTGTCACACACAACTCCCCCTGGAGCCACACAAAACTTTAGACAATGCTTTAACACATATTAACACCTGTAAAGAGATTTTAACGTGCATCCATATCTTACTGCCACTTATTTTTTATTTTCTAATCCACACTTCACTACTTATTTTACATGTCACTTAACAGAGAACATCAGTGGTCGTGATATATGTCTTTTTCAGTTCCTCCATAACATTCTGGTGCTTCATAAGATGATTTTTGCATTCTACAGGTGGATTGAAGCACTCGTTAATCTAGGTCCCTTCTAAGAGCATCTTAAATTATTATGCTTTTGGGTAACATATCTTAATCTGAGAACGGTTCCGAAAATGGATT
>JAVQJV010061002.1:0-12258 GCA_036024995.1 Gadopsis bispinosus | reverse complement strand
GTGTGTGTGTGTGTGTGTGTGTGTGTGTGTGTGTGTGTGTGTGTGTGTGTGTGTGTGTGTGTGTGTGTGTGTGTGTGTGTGTGTGTGCTAGCAGGCTACGTGGGTAGTACAGGTCAGATAGAGCAGGTAACTGATTACCCAGTCCGGTCGAACCAGGTCTGTGAAGAGGAGGGGAGAAGAAGAGGGAGGTGTTGCATCCTGAGGTATATCCTTTATATCCTCATGACTTTAACCCTTAAAGCTTCCGACCCTAAACTTTACACCCTGACCATGAATGCACACAATTCCCTCTGTATTGTTGAGTTTAAAGTGTGCTTTTGTTCAATTAAGACACAAGGAAAACAGACCGTGGGAGCAAAGCTCTTTAAGAAGGTGAAGATTCTGCAGCTTGAGGGTTTCAAATGACAACCTGCAGTTTGGTTTGAAATGACGCGTTAAAATCTAAAGCTATCCCGCGTCAGAGATGAAAATGTGTAAAGATCCAATGACTCATACAGCAGCAACACACAAGACAGGAAAATGAAATGGAGTTAAGTTATTAGACGGCTAAGAGAAGCAGCCTCTGAAATGTGCATCAAAAAAGAGGCTCGGTGAAGGTGAAACACTTGATGACGATGCTGATCATTTTGCACATCCAGTGGAAGTAGTTTCAGATATTTATAATAATATATCAGTTGCAGACGAACTGATTTCTCGACTCTTTACCTTGCTGTCTAGAATGAGGAAGTGAAGCTAAAGTGCTGAGGTTAAAGGTGAAACTGGTCGTCATGGCAACCTCTTTTAGGGTCAGTATCAGGGGTGTCTTATCAGTGCCCTCTAAACCTCTCTGCCTGACAGCACTGAGATCAGTACGAATCACCTGCACATTCCAGCTCACTCGATCTGAGTCATCCAAATAATACAAATGATCATGTTGCAGTAAAGGTTTTAGTATAAAACTGGAAATGGATTATTGATTGAAGTTGATGTCCATCTGTGCAACTTATAGATTCCCTCGTTGATGCGTTTCCACAGTGAACCTTTGACTTAATAAGAGCGATTTCAGCTGCAGGGATCAGCGCTCTGATTGGTCTGTGTGTTACCACTTACAGTATTTCGGCAGGGGAAGGAATTTCCCACTTTGAGATCAATAAACCACAGCTGCTGTACTCCTGCTGTTACTTCTAATGTTAGTATTTGTACTGCAATTCCAAATACTGCTGCAGTGTTACTACTGCTTTAAGTCCTAGGTATGATATTCCTACTTCTAATACACATTAGGACTACTACCACTACATTCTGCTACTAATGCTACTGCTGTTATTACTACTACTTTTAATACAACCTCTCTCAGTAAAAGTACTGAAGTATCAGCAGTAAAATAAGTATCAAAAATGAAAGTACTCAATATGAACACTTGCCTGTGTTATTGGGTAGTTGGGTTCATAGAAATGCATCCTATTTTAATGACTTTATGACTGTATTGTTATCCTCAATAATAAATATATATAAGTTAAGTTCAAAGTCGCACAAAAATAATTTAAAGTACCAGTACATGAGAAGTGTACTCAAGTACAACTCAGGAGTAAATGTACTTATGTTCCACTTGTGTTGTTGACACGCTTCTACTGCTGCTAATGGTACTACTGTTACTATAGTTGTTACTCGTGCTACTAGTAGTGTTGACCCTGCTATTACTATGCTGCTACTTCTTAATGTTAATAATACTACTTTTACAACTGAACTACTAAGGTTATAGGTGTACTATAACTACTGCTGCTACTATTACCTGTACCGCTTCTACTTTGAGTATTACCACCTCTGTACACCAAAACTATTGCTCCCACTGCCAATGCCCGTCCTGCTGTTTCTTAATTACCTGTACTACCACTACTACTGTTACTAATACACGAACTGCTGCTAATACTTCTTCCACTACTATCGTGGTCATTCCTCTACAGCTACGAGGCTTGTTCCTCTACTACGTCTACTGCATGTCTACAATTACTGTTTATCATTGCAACGAGTGTGTGACTCTTGAGTACTTTGACACTGTGTAATCACGTGTATTGTGTGTTTTAGCTTGAGCTACACTGACATCAGTTCCAGTCAGCTCTTGTAACCTGCTGATCAAGTACTAAACCTTGTGTAAGTCAAATAGTTCGGACACATCCTCCTCCAGCCTCCAACAGGTGGCTCGCTGTGTTTGCTTTTCCATTTTCATTCTTCATTCTCTTCATGCTCATTTCCTTCTATCGCTGCACTGCCGCGACTATTAAAAATAAACAATATTGTTAATGTATTCAAGCGTAGACGACAAAGCTACAGTCTCACTCTAGCTTTCTCTGACCCCCCCCCCCACACACACACAGACACACACAGAAACTCACTCTGCTTTCCCCGCTTATCAGTGTGAATCCTGGCCAACCCCCACCCACCCCACCTGTAGCGCCAGGCCACCATCGCCACCGTTACTCATTAACCAGGACTTCCTTTTATCCAGCCCAGACAACCCCTAGGTCACTGCCCGACCCACAGCGCTCGGTTCCAGATGCTGCTCTTACACTGTACTGCTGATATTACGCTCAGTCGGACCCAAAGATGTAATCAGAAACAAAAACATACAGAATGAGGAAATAGTAATATCCACTGAGAAATGCGTGGAAACTGTATTTTTTACAGTGCATTCTGCTTCCTTTCCTGGTTATTGATGCCGATGCACAATGAGAGTTCCTGCTTTCTCCGCGCTGTCACGACAGCAGCACGCGACTAGTGGCTGAGTGGAGTGTTGGTGCCTCACTCGTCTCCATTTGGGCTTTAATATTTTTATTACGGGAGCTTCAAATTAGAGCAGAGAGAGACTCGTGTAATCGGGATTATACACTGTCGCTCTTACAATGTCAACACTAACTGAACATCGCAGCTTTACGTTGTGCAGATGTACTTAACAAGCTGGTACCTCAGTGTGTAGAAAAGGTTTTGCAGCTTTGCTGGAAATGAACATAGTTTAAAACATCACAGGAAAGACGCATACTGTCATTTTGTTAATAACGTGTAGCCTCCAGCTGTTAGACATTGTTGCCTGAGAGCCGAGGACCTCCACAGGACGCGTTATGTCACATGAAAGCCCACAGCTACACACATGCACTCGTGCGCTGTTAGGTGTGCGGTGGTGTGCAACGCACTGTGAACAGATGCCACCGTGGATAAAGACCCTCCCTCCATTACTGCCAGTCAGTGCGTCTCCCGACTGAACTGTTCGATGTTAATGAGGCTTCGCTTGACTCGTCCAGGTGCTGCTGCATGTTTAAAGCTCTGCCCAAAGTAGACTCTCCACAACATTGTTTTTCTTCATTCGGACAACGCTGTATGAAGATCAGATGTTTTAAACTATTTGACAAAGGGAGGACATGTAATGTAATTTGTTCCTGTAGCATATTTTCATGCAGTAGCTAATGTTAATGGCATACAGACTGTAGATCTCATGGCTCCACTTGATAAGATTCTAGTTTCTGCTGAATGCCGATAAACGATAAAGAATTATGTTAAAATAAAGAACCTGGGCGAGGGCAGGAGGCAGGGCTGACCAATCATTAATGCAGCAGGTATGCCCCATGTCATTATCAGCTGGCAGACAGCCAAGCCCCAAGCCGAAAAAAAAAAAAAAAAAAAAGGCTTATCAGTCGAGGTCGGCCCTGCTCCTGACTGCTCAGGCCTTGAGACCCGAGAGTGAACCGGGGAAACTCTGTCATGGGTTTGAACCACTTTAACATTAAAGGATATGTTGTGAAACAGACGAGGCCTCTGGCACTGCCGTCCTGATCTACTGAGGAGTTTAAGATGCATGTAAGAGTGGACAACATGGACAAATTCAATTAGCAGGAAGTATTGCGGTATGCAAAATTTGTTATTTTATTTATATTTCTGCAGCTGGATCCAGAGTCGCACCAAAAACTTACCCAGCCATTCACTTTCTTCTGACTTTCTTTTGAGCCTTTAAGCTACCCTGTGAAACAAACAGGCGAACACGACTGGAGACGTAATTAATTGTGTATTAGCTCAATATCACCATTTCATTTGGTGGCTGAGCAATTGAATTAATGCTCAGCCTTAGACACAGCACAACTCCTAACAGCAGCTCCTGCCCTTCTCTGAGATACTGCCTGAAAGCAAAGAAGTATTGTGGGATATACTGGGTAGTAGCCAGAGAGCCCTTGGAAATGTAATGTTTGTCTGATATGTCTTTTTCCTCTGTGCCATAGAGCTTCATTGTTGTGCAGAAGCTATTAAACACACATAAATTAGTCACACTGTTGTACTGGGCGACACGTTCCTTCTTTACCATAAAAACACATTCTGTAGTTTAATTTGAGTCAATCCAACTTACACCGTCCTACGGCCCCAAATGCTGTGCATTCATCCGCTGCTGAAAATAGTCCCCAGCAAATGCGCTACTCCAGCTTGAGTGACATTTACTCAAAACTAAAGTGACCGGCTGTGTTGGGAAATGAATGAGCCCTTTTTAGAAAAATGCAACTATGTATTTGTGAGCTGTTTAAAAAAGATTTACGTCTCCAGTAGAAACCAGTGGGCTTGGTGCTGAGGGCCACAGACAGCACAGGGAAGTAAAAGTGTTGAGAGATGGGGGAACACATTGTTGGGTTAAGGATTTGTTACCAATGAGAAAAATATAGTACTGCGTACCTGATTTCATTAAAAGTTGCCTACAACACTAATGATGGGTCGTGCCTGTTGCTTATGATCGACAGCGTGTGTAGTTAAGTTTTAGCGTTCGTGTGAATTTGTGAAATGTTTGTATCTTCTGATGTGTTTCTGTCCAAGATTCTTCAGAATCATCATGATTTTGATTCTTCGAGTTTCCACCCCCCGCCATGCACACTCTTACTCCTCTTCTCTCACCCTTGACGATCAAACAAGGGTGGAGTTGGGGCAGGGTCACTCTGAGGCTTCGAACTGATCCCAGCAAAACCCATCAACTGTGGTTGGTGTGTGCGTGTTTGCACAGTGGTAAAAACCTGAAAGAACCCCCTCCCTCCTCCTCCATAAACCCTCCCCTTTACCCAGAACCTCCCAGGACACCCAGGTGTGACCAGACACACACACACACACACGCACACACATGCACACGATATAGGATAAAAAAAAATACCCCGCACATCACTTTCTCATCAAGCCTTATCATTGTGTCTGTGTTCGTTTCATGCGGACGGATATCAAACTGTATCCTGTTCTGTGTGTCTCATGCATGGTATATGTGACCGTGTGTGTGCGTGTGTGTGTGTGTGTGTGTGTGTTTGTGTGTGTGTGTGTGTGTGGGCTGAGACCCCCGTCCCCTACACTGACAGATAGAGCCGGTGCTATTAGCTCAGTGCCAGGTGAGTCTGTGAGTAAACAGAGCACACAATAGATCCAGCCCATCTCCTCCTGACAGCCCGGCTCTGTCAAAGCCAGCCATTGTTCTGCACAGCCTGTCTGTAAGTGTGTGTGTGTGATCTAACTAAGAATATACTCCACTGTATACACACACATACACACAGACATGCACAATACATGGCATTAACTCACATGCAGACAAGTGTACCATACGTATGTGTGTTTAGGTGCAGCTAGTTTCGAGCATCAGCCCCTCAATGGGGCTCAGACAGACATGAGACACAGGATAAAGAAGATAAATGCTAAGTTTTGATATGTAAAATAACGAACGATTTTCTCCTTTTGGACGCAAAGTCACAAACACTTTTTGTTTTAATGCATAATTGGAAATGTTGAATCATTGCTTGGCAGAGCAGCGACGCCCTGAAGGAGTGCCTTTATTTTATTTCAAACATTTTACAGGAGGCGATGCATCTCTCGACTTAACGTTCTTCCCCAAAACACACGTCGTTCAACTGTATTATATCAGGATAAATCTCTTAAGATGTACTGTGTTGCTTTTGGGGGGGGGGGGGTCCCCCAGCACATGCACACAAATCTGATGGTGGATTTAAAAGTCCGCTTGTATCAAATTCATTCATTATGCAGGTGTTTTAATCCAAACCACTGTAAAAACAAATGAAGTCCTTAAGATGTTAAAGGCTCCCTGTGGAGTTTCCTTGTTAACAAGGCGTGTCGTTTAAGGCACAGAAAATGAAATGCGATCCCAAGTGGTCCATCTGGAGTAACGGATTCATGTGTTTAAAAGCTTATCAGACATCAAAACACTGCACAACGGTTTGTAATGCTCACAGACAGGATCTTACAACTCCAGGAAGTTATCGTGTCACAAAGATCGAGAGATAAACAGCAGAAATCCAGCGTCCCTGTTACAAAGTAACGCAGCGCCTTGTCTGATAACGTCAGGTTGTGTTGCTGCAAAAGTTGAGTCTGCTTCGACTTTTTTGCCGGACGACCCAGCGCTGGCTTAAGTCGGTCAGAACGGGACATAACGGTCTTCATCTACCCTGCATTTCTTGTAGCGTTCCCGCCACCTGTAGATCACTGGAATAGTGTGAAACCATTGGCAGAGAGTTGTATTGCGTCACCCGTGTGCACGTATCACGCAAACAAACAGGGACCCACATATGCAAACGTAGCGCTGCTAGTGGTCAAAATCTCCAGTGGGTACCTCTAAGTGAGCTGGTTTTGATAAAAGGACGATGACAAATACCCGATCGACAGTAAACATGTCGACATTGAACACTACATTTAATATACGCGTTTCCAACATATCCTAGAGAGTGACTGTTCTGTCTGCATGACTATGATGTTGTACATTTATCAACTATGAAAATTAAAACTAGTATATTTATTGGTTAGCTTAAAAAGTGTTTAATGTACACTCCCTGAGTTTCAAGAACTTTGTGGAGAGTGAAAAGGGGAATTCCGGGAATTGAAAATAAAGTTTGAACAAAGTTTTGGTCGTAGTTTATTCTATGGTCATATAAATCCCTTCTTGGTCCATAAGATCGCATGAATATCACATATAACAGAAGTCCCTGTTGAAATGAAATGACATTCATTTGAACTGGTATGTGTTCATTTCATCAAGTGGGATGTTCCGTGAATAACATCAGCCAAGAAATGACCAGAACATCACGTTTTATTGCACGACAGATACAGAAGTATAACGTATCCTTATATAACAACATTCACTGGCTCAGAGGGTTTGTGACTCAGAGGTTCACTCACTGTAACAACCCTGAAACAATAAAAGTACAGGAGCTGATGAGGTTATTTGTGGCAGTTTGGACAGAGCAGAGAACATCCGTGACTGAGGTTAACATCCCTGCCCCTCCTTAGCTGTTCTCCTCCTCCCAGCCACCATATTGTGCAAACACACCATGTAAACAGCTGGGAAGAGCGTGTGTGTGTGTGTGTGTGTGTGTGTGTTAGGGATAGAGAGAAGGAACAACTGTGAAAAAGAACATTAAGAAAAGTAAAAAAACCTAAGACAGCAGAAAGAAAGAAGATCACGAGGATTAAAAGTTAAAAGAGATAGTGATGCAGAAACAGAGGCCTTTGTCTCTCTTATCCTCTCCCCATAGGTGTCTCACACTTTAACCCCATGACTTCTTCACCTCTCAAATCCCCAATCACCTCCCCCACACGCTCTCCTCTTCTCCCTCCACACCCTCACCCCATTCATCCCTCCATCTCAGCATCCCTCCGCCCTGCACTCCATCCCAGTGCAAACACTCCTCAGCGCCGCGGGAACAAAGCACAGATGAATAATGGCAGTGAAATGTCACCGGTTCTTCATGGCTGCCGCCTCCTGCCCTCGCTCTCTGCCAGGGCCGAGCCCGAGGTTAACCATTAACCAGCCGGCACAGCACCTGAACCTGGAACAATGAACAGAAAGAGGGAGGAGGGGAGGGACGGACGGATAGAGAAGGTGCAGGCTGCATAGAGAGTTAATAAAACTGTATCATCCAACGTCATAGCGTCTCTGTTCATTGCTACGCAGACGACACACAGATATACCTTCCCCTGAGAGCCGAGCTGCTGTCTTAGACTGTCTCAGTGATGTCAACTGTTGGATGGCATTAAAACCTTCAACTCGATAACTCAAAATCAGAAATTATATTGATCAGCCCTACAAACCCTCTCTGTCTTACTGACAGTGGCCTTGGTTCATTATCACCTAATGTGAAAACCACTGCCAGAAATTTGGGATTTCTATTTGATTCAGATCTAAGTTTTGCACCACAGATCAAAACAGTTGTCCAGTCCTGCTTCCATCAAATAAGAGCCATCTCCAGAATCAAACCAATGCTTTTACACTCTGACCTGGAAAAAGTCATTCATGCACTAGTTTTCTCGAGACTCGACTCCCTCCTTTCTGACATCAACCAAAAGTTACTCTCTCGCCTCCAACTAGTTCAGAACGCAGCAACTGGGCTTCTTACTGGTTTTAACAGATGACATCACATCACCCCAATCCTGGCTTCTCTCCTTTGGCTCCCTGTTCGATTTAGAATTGATTTTAAGATTTTACTCATCACTTATAAGGCGCCTGGGTCTGGACCCATGCTATATATTAGAAATGCTGAGCCTATATGAGCCAGCTTGCAGCTTTAGACCCTCAGGTGGGGCCCTTCTGGCCATTCCAGAGTCGAGGCTCAAATCTGAAGGTGACCGAGCTTTTGCCATCCGGACCGACCTGCCTGATGGAGATAAGGCTGCAGAGTCAGTGACTTCTTTTAAGTAACTTCTTAAAACCCATTTTTATAGACTTGCTGTCATGTGATGTCACCTTTATATTGTATTTATGTTGTCTTTTTATCTCTTTTATTGGTTTTAGGTCTTAACTCTATGTTTGAACTCATACCTTTTCGGTTCAATCAACAGTCTATGTTGTAAACAAATAGTCGCTATACCAAAGACTGGTTTTAAGATATAGAATTTTAAATAACATCTTCTTGACTCTCTAAAACATATGAATATTACTGCGTATTTGTGATTTGTTTCTCCCCCCTGTAAACCATCAGACACAGTATGTCCCCTCTCACTGTGCTGCTGTCAGAACAACAAAAACAACAAATATTACGCTCTCTTTTCTCCCTTAACGTCACCTTTTTGTCGCTCTTATTCCTCCGTCAGACGCAGACTCCTCCCTCCATCTCTGTGCTCTACTTTCTTCACTATAAATATCTCCGTGTGTTCCCTCTCTCCCTCTCTCTCTGGCGTCCAGCTAACACTGGTACCTTTGTACGGCCAACATGCCAGATGAGACTAAAATTAAATGCACTTTAATTGCAGCTTGCGCCCTGATATGTGTGAGAGGTGAGGAGGATTTACCGAGAGGAAACGATATTTTTAGGCCGCGATTTAGTGATGACCACTTGTTGCTGTTTAATGAGAGAAAGCCAATGAGGTTTTAGTCTCAGTAGTTAATCAAAATCTCTTAATTATTTAACAATGTACATTTGAAGGGATTATTTTCAATCAGCTTAATTTTTACTCCTTTCCTTTCTTGTTTCAAGTCATACAGCAATCTCTCTTTTTGTGCCATAAAGTAAAGTTTCCCCGCACTCGTGCACAATGTGAAATGCATCAGAGGCTTCCATGTTGTCTTTATCCTTCACAGCAGTGTTCTGCCAGTAACGTGCAGTAATATGACTTCCATGAGAAGTGAAGTAATTTTAAACTTAGGTTGTTAAGATGCTAATGAACATGATATCTGCTTTAATTGATGACCGTCACTGGGTTTTTGATGCTATTTGTGGTCTTTTTTTTTCTTTTTGCAATAGCCATTGAATTCATTAACATTCAGTTATGACCTCATTATGTAGTAGCTTTCATTTCCACGCTGGATTAGAATTGCCATCGTACCCATAAGGGAGGCTCAGGAAACGACACGGCATGTGTTAACATGAATTTGTTTGGTTGCAAAGCAGCTCCTCAATGACTGTTGGCTGTAGCATGAAACGAGACTGTCCACCGCACCACCGTAGATGTCAATAAAGCAAGCAGTTTATTAGCACCCATATTTTTGTTTATTGCTAGCCAGCATGCGTCTTTCCATCCAGGAGACCGCTGTTCGTGTCCCGTCTGAAATCAATACTCCATATTCACTTATTTTAAATGACTTATTTCGTGTGACTAACGTACTTACTTTAACCCAAACCATGATCTTTTCCTAAACCTAACCAAACTGGCACTGTTACACAACGTTAACCACCATTGTTACCATGACAACGTAGGTCTGGTACACCTCTATATGACGTTTTGGGAGTCACTGGCAGACGACCTATTCTGTGGTATAGGTTGGAGGAGCACAAGTACAGTCAGTGTACTGACCAAAATGCATTGTGTGTATCATTGAGGTTGGTCCTTGCTGAACGTATTTCCTCCTCACAAAACATTTGCAACGTAATTTTATAAAAAGTATTTTGAATCTTGCATCGTTTACATTGCTGTGTTTTGTGGCATGATAATGAGTGGAATAATGTGAAACTATTGGCAGGAATGGGTATTGCATTACCTGCTCTATAGCGCTACTACTGGTAAATGAAGACACCTCCTCGTGGTACCTTTAATATACATTAGGGAGGCATTTTTAGCAAATAAGTTAAAGTTGTAATGGTGCATGTTATCTTGATGTAAACCAATAATGCATGAATGTCACATAATGTTTTTAGTTCACAGTGAATATATTAGTGGTATAATATAATAAAAAAGTGTTTATTTATGTTTAAGTGATACACATAAGTCCTTTAAGAACAAGTGAAATGGTCCAAGTTAGTGGACTAAAAATAACTTAAAGAACCACAGTTGCTTATTTATTCAGATCTGTAGTTTGTTTTTCCTGTTAAGAAGTCAGAGGGCTCTTTGAGTCGCAGCAGTTTTATAGAGAACCACCATGGTAACCAAAGACCTTTTAAAGAACCTTCCTCTTTGTGGGCGTACGGGGAAGACACAGGGGAGGACGCGTGGAGGAGAGGGGTGAGACGGGTGGGGTGAGGGTGTTCAGCCAGAGGAGGAGGAGGAGAGGGAATGAGATGGAGGTACAGGCGGAGGAGGGGGCAACTCAGTAAATAAGATGTCTGATTCATGGAGCGGATGTTTTGAAGGAAACAGACTGAGGATGTAGCGGCACTAACTGTACCCTCTGGGTCTCTCTCGCTCTGTTTTTACTGTGGAAGTGAACTGAACTGGACCTGTTCTGTTCGGCTCTGACTGGAACCTCACCTGTACCTGGAGCAGGACACATTCTCCATTGATACAGTTCATTTCCCTCTGTCTCCATTCAAGCCTCCCTGGCAGCGTAACCCAAATGTCCCACTCATTACTCTTGCGCCACCGCCTCCAGACTCAGAGCTGCAGCCAGCTCTCATCTCTGTGAAACAGAAATATCATTAAACAGTGAGACACGAGGAATGGATTTAAATGTCAGTCACCACTTTGGGTCTGTTTGCATGTCAACACTTTGTTAAATTATGGCAAGAGGGCACGAAACAAGCTGTGAGCCCATGAAGTCCAGCGTGTCCTAATGAGGATCCTGTAGTGTGACCCAAACTGTAAAGACCCCTAACCAATAGAAGAAGACATTTATTTAAAGGCATTTCAGGGTACAAAGATAGCCACTGATCTAGTTCACAAAGAAAAGAAAACTGCTTTTAAAATAAATAAATAGCCAAATAGCCGAGCTTCTGTGTTAGAATGTCTCAACGATGTCACCTGTTGGGTGGCGCAAACTTTCTTCAACTCAATAACTCAAAATCAGAAATCAGTACCCCCAACCCCTCTCTTATAGAGAGTGACCTTGGTTCATTATCAGTTAATGTGAAACCCGCTGCCAGAAATTTGGAAATACTATTTGATTCAGATCTGAGCTTTGCACCACAGATCAAAACAGTTGTCCAGTCCTGCTTCCATCAAATAAGAACCATCTCCAGAATCAAACCAATGCTTTCACACTCCGACCTGGAAAAAGTCATTCATGCACTAGTTTTCTCGAGACTCGACTCCTGTAACTTCCTCCTTTCTGGCATCAACCAAAAGTTACTCTCTCGCCTCCAGTTCAGGACGCAGCAGCTCGGCTTCTTACTGGTTTTAACAGATTTTATCTTTGACTGCTGCCTGTTTTATTGCTTTCTGTGCATCCTGGTTTTGCTTTGTCTGTCAAAGCACTTTATAGACTCTGAGGTTGCTATATACATTTTTTATATTTTTGTACATTTTATTATTATTGTAAAAGTCTGCATGCAAGAACAAAAATATTAAAAATTCATGTAACATTTGTGGTTCTGCCACATACTTTAAAAACGCTTCCTTGAA
>JAVQJV010060995.1:0-27478 GCA_036024995.1 Gadopsis bispinosus | reverse complement strand
ACAGTAATTTAAGTTTTGAACAGTAGTCTAATTCACCCAAGTAGTTAAACCTAACCTATCTGTGGCCGTTTTTACAATGTTAACCACTTGTTACCATGACGAAGAAGGTCCAGTATGCCTACATATATATTTCGTTTTGGGAGTCGTTGGCAAACGACCTATTCTGCCCTTTAGGAGGACTTGTTGAAACAACGATGCTTCTTTTTGCATCATGCTGATATGTATGTAAAAATGAAATAACACTGAAAAGAGTGATGCCATTGTGTTGCCTAAATAACACAATCAGCTGAGATCATGTAGGCTTGGTCATACAGAGATCGCACTACATCTTCTAAATTGAATGCCTTATAGGATAAATGGTATTTTACCAATGCAAAGTTTTGAGGCATTAAAACAGAACAAACTGCCTTGTTCACATTCTTTACAGTGTGACAGGAACTGCTGAACGTCTGTGTCAGGAAGAAAAAGACACACAGACACTGTAAGACAAAGGGAAGAGGCAGGCGAGAGAGAGAGAGAGAGACAGAGAGAGAGAGATCTAATGAAAGCCACTTTCCAAAGGCTCACTGGGGCAAACATCCAAAATCCACAAACACTCACGTTTGAAATGGACTCAAAAATACATGAGATGTAAACGATGGAAAAGAGAGCTGTCCAGATGATGTGTGTCTGTATGTGTGTCTGTGTTTCGGTGCACACTGTGTTTATGGCCTCAAACTGAGCCCGGCTCTCTAACAAATCCATTAGCTGGTGATAATAAGTGATTGCTTGGACAAGAGCTGACAAAGTAAAGTGGAAGTGGAAGCATTGTGCGCGCGAGGACTATCGTATGTCAATATAGGCCTGGAAGTAACAGCTTTATCTACAGTAAGATGTCTCTGGAGGATCTGGATCTGTTAGTGTGTGGCTTTTTTCTGACCGCTGGAAGAAGAAACGTGCCTGTTATCACAACTGTAAGGACATTTTAGCAAGAAAAAACACATATATTTTTGATCCAATCCTTGATGGTGATTGACCGCTCAGTAAAGACAGGCGACGTCAGCGGGCAACACCCATGTAGGTTGAAGGAGGGAGAGGAGCGTAAAAGGGTAAGAGAGGCGGGAAGGAATGGAGGACACCGAAGAGCAAAAGTGAAACGGAGAGCAAGGAGAGAGCGATCAAGGACAAAGGATGTGTTATGTGATAGTTTTGATGGACAGCATAAACAAGATGAATAGAGCGTAGGTGCAGTGCATCTGATTTTACTGCAGGTTGTAGCAACGGCAGGCGGTGGAAAATTCCAGCCTCCCTGACAGATACATGTGAGGAGTTCAACAGCATAAAACTGTCTCGATGTCCCGTACGTAACCTTCAGTGCACTAAACCAAAAATGCACTGATGATGATGCAGTGAAAACTCCCTCTGTGAATGTACGTATTGTTTGTAGCTTGACGTCTGGGTTTGAGCTTCTAACAAACATCGTGTAAGTACAACTAGAAGGCAAAGGGGTTTCAGAGCTGCCCTCTAGCTCACGAAACACTTGCAGCTAAAACATCTGGGAAGGTGGAAATCCCATCAAAGTGTAATCAAAGTTACGCCAAGAGCAATCGGTCTCGTAGATGAATTGCCAGATTCATGTCTCGCTATCAAACAAACACCACGGGTGGATGGGCGATGACCTGAAACTTCACCGGGAGAATTGACGTGACAATGATAGCAATTTCAGAGAAAAGCATATAAATATAGAATAAACGCATCAACCAATCACGTCGTGTCACAACTCCTAAAAACGACGGCGGACCTATTAATTGTTTGTGTTTTGTTGTCACCCCGTATTCTATGACGAAGGTCACAAGCATTATGAACACAATGATCTCAAGGGCAACGTGTGCCAGATGTAGGATAGTGAGCGGATTATGTGGTTTGCTGTTGCATGCAGCAGAGTTGGTAGCAAGGCAACAAGTGTCGTAGCAGCCTTGGCTCATCTCATGCTTTCCAAACATAACGTCTCCTCTCCGCTCTCCGAGATGCCTCTGCCGTCACGCACTTTGCTTCTATAGCGTTTGTGCTGACGAAACATGCAGCTATCTGCGCCTCCATTAACAAGCTGCTAATGGGGTTTGCTATTGTTCGTTCCAAAAGGCTAAAAAGACAGCCAAGTTACATGTGCAAACACAGATAACACAGATAGCACGATGTTATCTATATGAATTAGTTCAAAAAGAATTCTCACCACATAATGGGTTTTTGCTCAGGGTTAACATGCTACCTCATGATTTAATTTTGGAACTAAATAAATAGAGGTGCCGTTTGCCACTTTTCAATCTTTATAAGTGCACGAATGTGTGTTTATTGAGCATCAGCATTTATTTTGTCAAGTGCATCACTATTCTCCTATAGTGCTGACCAGTACTGTCCATTTACTTTTCAAACATTAGGCAGTGCATTTTAATCTACATGGTTGCACCGCCATAACGCCCAGCCTACAGTCTTCCACTGTTAGCAACCACACTGAAACAGACACAGGGTTCTAAAGAAGTTCATCATGGATTCACACTGATTCACATTCAGCAAATATGTCACAGGTGGTTGGACAGATTGTATTTGCTCTGTCCAGTCATCTCATATTCGCCTGCATCATATTTATGCATAAATTCTCAATAAATCTGCGGTGGGGATGATGTGATCTTGACACAGTGGGTCAACATGGCACAGCTACTGACGCTAATCCGGTTTTACTTTAGCCTTGGTTTGAACTTGACAAGCCTGCGTCATCTGTCAAAGTTGTGACTTCTTTTTTATTTCATTCAGAATCACGGCAAACTGTGTCCTTAATGTAAAATGAAATGAGCTGATTTATTTTATTCCAGATGAATGCAATCTGAGTTCGAGAGGAACACACATGGCCACTTAGCCACTTGGCTCCTTCCCTGTTCACTGTCTTGAAGCTTGGCAGCGTATGCCGCACTCAAAGCCGACGGCTGACAACGACGACTGGCTCACACGTACTGCAGCAGCCTGCTAGTTCAATGTGTGCAGGCGTGTTTGTTTGCATGTCACCGAAATAGGCTTTCTGTAATAATGTCACTATTCTGGACGTCGTTACCAAATGCTGGAATCCAATACATCATTATAAAAGTCAGATCATGGTGTCTTATTATTCAGATTGAGGGACACTGATTTTTCCCTTTCCCCGCTGTAATTTGTCTCCAGCATGCAAGAACAGCAACACACTTTTGTCAAAACCAAAACAAGGCTCCTCTTTAGACCTGCCGCTTAGATAAAAAAAAAATATATATTCCCAGCAAAACTGTGTCAAGTGTCACAAAAGGGAAATCCCTAACCTCAAAAACAGAATGTATCTTCCATGTGTTTCCACCATGTGATTTTCCCATGTTGCCCCTTCTACTGGAAAGTGAGTCTTCCAAACACAATAACGTTATATTTAACTTCCACCCGCAACTAATGAAGTGCCTGTTGAGAGGGAAGCAGTGTCATTCAAGATGTGCACTGAAAGAGGGGGTTCGCATGTGAAACGCTCACTATGGTGAAGCACAGAAATAGCGTGTTCACATGGGTTTTGTCGTCTCTCCACAGGAGCACCAGCTGCGAAATAGAAAGTTTAACAAGTTAAGCGGTGGACAGTATTCAGTATGTCATGTCTCCACTGCCCCTCCTACTCTTACCACTACAAGTACTACTACTACTACTACTCTGGATTACTTTAAACCAGTCTGCTAATTGACTAACCATACAACCTTCAAAAACCTCAGGATGTGTCGCACCACTTTATTCTCACGTCTCAACATGATCCACCATCGTGCTCTTTGATTGTATTGTCTCTGATGTGCTATCGACATTCAATAATGATATCTTAAAAGTAACTGTGCACAATCACCTCTCAATAGATGGAGGGGGGGGGGTGACAGTGAGCTGCAAGAAAAGGAAGCACAACAGCTAGAGAAATACAGAACAAGAAAACCAGAGATAGAAGCAGGAAAGAGAAAAGGTTGGTGTAAAAGGAGGATAGAAGGGAAGAAAGAGGTGGGGATAAAAGAGGGAAGACAACAAGGGAAGGTGAAGGGAACGGAAGAAGCGGAGGTGGAGAGAGAATAAAGAAGATGTTGAGAGAAAGCTCCAGGGGCTGTGCTGGAAGGTTAAATCTAATGAGCTCAGTGTTTATCGACGAGTGAATTAGGGACCACAATTACGCCAGTGAGAGTAGAAATGTTCACACACACACACACACACATCCATTCGAGGTAATTTCAGGACCTGCTGATGCTTGAAACAAGACTGTAACGTAAGGCAACCTCAATACATCTCATTCCCTTTGGCTGTGCATGAAGAGAGGGTGCCGCTAAGCCGAGAATAACCTGAAGGGTCGATTCAAACCGGCTTAGAGCCATAAGTGTGAAGAACATGGACACTTCCCCAAGAGCCACGCATTTCACTTTTATTGCATTTCACCATAGAGTGCTACAGGAACGGGCCCTATAATAAGGTCTGTGGTTAACACAAGCTTAGGAGAGTTTCACATTTTGTCCTACGACATAAAACACGTAAGCAAAGCTTTTACGTGTCTTAAAAGAGGCAGTTGCTAACAAGTGGCTAAATGGGACTGCAGAGGTTGTCGGGGACATTGCTGAGGTTCAGTCTGAGATGGAAGGTGATGTAAATGGCGTTGTGTCAGTTAGACTGCCTACAACCCTCCCCCTTGCTGCTCCATCGCCCCGCCTCCCCCTCCGCCCAGTACTTTCACAGAGGCTGTTCTCATTAAGGTCAGTGAGTGATGGAGGAGAACCCCATCAATATCTCTTCAGGACCACCAAAGTTGAAAGCTTGGTGACAGAGGGGAGCCACAAGGGTGGGAAAAACCTTCTTGTTTCACCCTGACGTCAGGGTCCATGTGCATCACCGGGTGGTGGTGGTGGTGGTGGTGAGAGTAAGAGGGCAGGGGTGGAGAGGGTGGGGTGGAAATTGTGACCCATGCAGTCTGTATGTGAGGATGAAGAGGTGCTAACCCACTGTGAACAACACTGGGTTGGTCCAGATACTTTAACAAAGCAGAAGAAGCTCACGTGGGTGTTTACTTCGGAGAAAGAATGTACTGCAGGCGGTTAGGTTTAGGGTTTTCAAGCAATTCCTGGCCAATGCAGAAGCCATGAAGCACAGGACAATGTGCTTTTCATGCTTTTTTAATCATAGTTTTCCTGATGCGTCTGGACAAAGGAAAACCCTGAGATGCAACAGTAGAGAATCTGACCCCAGTTCATAAGGTTGTGTGCTCAAATCATGTCACGGTCAAAGGAATTCAACCAAGACAGCTCAGCTACTTTAGATTAGAAGACTCTAGTTCCTGAAACTAAACTGATGATTTCACAGGATTGATGTAGTGTTGCCAAAGCCTCACAAAAAAACTGCCACAAAGATCAATATGCGGTGAAAGCTTATGTGCTCCTTGACTACAAAGTTAAGCTTAAAAAGGCAGATTTAGTTTGGCGAATAACGAATCTCTAGGGAAGACCTGAAATTTGTCCCTGGATAAAGTGGGAGGTGTGAGTTTTTCTTTGGAACATCGAGGACAACAGACTGAAAACAGGTGACGAAAGTCATTTGTAAAGAGGGAGGGTTGCTGGGAAATCTGTTTGGTTGACAGACACCGGATAAAAAAAACCGGCTCGACCAGATCATTCACGTAAATCTAACAGTGCATACACACACACACACACACACACACACACACACACACACACACACACTCTGTCCGGGACAACATTAACGCATAACGAACAAACATTAATCTGCAAAGAAGTTGCAGTGCCTGACAGATGTACTGTACAGATGGAGGATGTTTACATAGCTTTGTAAGTATTCAAATTCAAGTACATGCACACACAAACACTTGTTCTGTCAGAGGTACACCAGTCAGCAGACTCTGTGGTGTAGCCTACTGTGACCTAAGAAACCTAACACCAACTGCCAGTCCGCCTGCTCGCTGCTAGAAAAAAAAATACTGATCACTTTCTCCAATAGCGGGCACATCAAGACTAAACCCGGTGAATCCTCCACTAAAGGATACAGAAACGAACACACGACATGGCATTTTCGCTGTCACACAAGATAAAAATGAATATAATTAGTATTGTCGTCATTTAAAATGCAGTAAATGGTTAGATATTTGTCTGTTTTATAAAAGCTGCTTCGCTGTCAGAGTTTTTACATTTTTGAGAAGAAATCTCAAAATTGCCCTCTGGTGTGCGAAATAAAAGCGTAAAAATGTTGATGAATACCTCAGGCATAATTGTCTATTTTAATAAATGGCAATCATTGTCTTCATCCATTTATTTCTAAAAGTGTAGGAACGTGATACATTTTGTCACTGAAAACCACGTCCTCTGTGACACCATATCTTGATTTTAAATCGGGCAGTTCCACGGACAACTTTATTTAGCTGAACAACCACATTCAGTATCATGTTACTGAAGCCCCCTGTGAGGCCCATGGCATTTAACTTTTTTTTGACCACTATAAAAGTGTTAAGTTTTGTTGTCCTTTGGTGTGACACCTCTAAATGTTATTTATTTTTTTTAAAAACTATATGTTAAACTACATAATCATGGAAGATTGTGTGTTTTGCTAACCGCTAACGTCAGGTTAGCTGGGAATAGCAAGCACATCAACTGACACAACAAGGCAGAAACATCCTTTGGCGTGACAGAAATGCCAAACATATCACACAAGATGACAAGATCTCTTTCAGAAGCATTTTAAATAATTAAATAAGATTTGTTTAACTAATTTTTCATTCTTTCTTTTTATTTTTACCATTTTTACCAAGGCAATAATTATATTGGGTCAAATATTTTCTGCTGATTTTGCAGAGCATTTGTACAGTAATAAAGGGTGAGGAAAATAAGTATAAAATGTGAGACGTAAAGAACTGGTTTGACCTTGATGTGATTTGAACACACAACCTTCTGATCTGGAGTCAGACGCGCTACCTTTGTGCCACAAGATCACATTTAAGTTTATTTCAGATCCCCTAGGAAACCTACAGTACTCTGTGACTCTATGACAGTAATTGTTTATGTGCAAGATGATCCAAAGCCACAAATATAACAGCAGGGCCGGACTTGCACACTAGGAGGCCCCGCTGTTTATTTGTCCTTTTCGTGTGTATTGGTCGAATCCCAAATCAGCAGAAACACAGCAATTAAAGGCTAGAAAAACGAGTGAGAAAGAGAGAGGCGTGTAAAGTATAGGGAGATAAGCAACAGGGATCCATGTAGAAGGGGGCAGAGGATGACGCAGATAGTAAATGGAAATAAAATGCAGCTATTTTATATTTAAAGAAATGTATTCACATATCTGATGTTGTTTGTATCAAAATTAAATGTTCTTTCTTCTTCAACATATGTAGATACAATGTAATACCTTTCACTTTCTCTTTAATGCAATAACAACTATTTTTGTCCTGTAGCGTGACATAACGTCTAGTGTTGTGGCACACATAAAAAAATGAAAACATTTGTTTTTATCTTGAAATTTCTTAAAAAACTGTTCAAGGCAGTTGGAGTATTGCATTAGGGGAGATATGATCATCACTCATATTAAATTGGTATAATTTTTGACAGTTTTGAATGGATGACCGCAAAGTTTGATTCACATTTATTGAAAAACTCCAACAAGTATGACAATAACAGTATGATAATAAGATTCTTAAAAATTAAGATATATATCTCTCATGCTATTTGTATATTATTTAAGATTTGATTTACTAATAGGTGCAATTCAGTGAAAATGTTCCAAAAAAAACAGGGAAAGAATTGACAAAGTTAGTGAACCCTATATTTTCTCAAATATCAGCTTTCACATGACATAAATATATGCATTTTGTTCTTCAAAAACTGTGTTTGACAAAAATTCTTTTTATACCGCCTATTTGTCAACTACCCATATACCTTAAAGGGCTGCTCCACTGCTTTTAAGCCTATCTTGAATATTACTAAAGTGAAACATTTGAACTGCAACCAATATTGGTCAAGAAAACGGCCCTTTATGCTTGCAGTAAAGTTCTGGAGAAGAGTTACTACAACACCCATCAGGCCTAGACCGCTTTCCTCATTATAAACAAAAGCAAATGCACAAAACAAGGCTGCACAGAAACACTTTTAGCATTCAGAAATAGCACTCTTCTATCCTCCCAGCACAAAATGCATCCCCTCCACCGTGCAGAGAAGTTGAATCTAATGGGCCAAAGGCTTCAGCTATTGTTTCTGGTCGCCATCTTTTAGGCAAAATGTTTTGGAGATGTGTGAATATCTCCTTGCAGGAAGCAGATGCTATTTGCAGGCTGTCGCCTACCCTCGGGCGTTAGTACTGATCACTAATCATAGAGTGTGAGATGGTTGGCCTGTCAGTGGCAACTCATCCTCACAGCCTCAGAAAACAGATGGGTTTCTGCCCATCTGTCATCAATGTACTGTAACTCTCACCCTATCAGCAACAGGAAACCCCAACCGTGATTCCTCATGACGTCTGAAGTCAGCCAGTCAGTGTCTCTCAATTGTATTTGGGGAGGGGAAGTAATATTACATGTTGAGCAGGCTGACTTCCACTACTCGTTGTTAGACATAAGACATAAACATAGAAGTCTAAGAGTAAAAGTCAATGTCCTCAGATACCTCCTCAGTCGTACAGGTTTTTAAAAACTGAAATAACTAGTTGAGATTTGTCCAACTGCAGCACGTTTTCACACAAACGTTTATCCCAGCGTAACAGACATGTACCCACAGTGTGAAACTCGAGCTCAAGTTTAATCTGAAAAGTTAGTATTTGGGGAAAATATGTATATGTTTTAATGAATTCTTACCACACAGAAAGGTCAGGACAAACACTTGAACGCACCGTGACCAAGCATGATTTCACATTTAAATAGTTCCCATGTCTTTCAGCCGCACTTCCTTAGTCTGTACCGAATGACCCCATTCCGTGGTCCAAGCAACAACTAATCATACCGCAACATGTTCTGTGACCAGATAAAATGTCTGGGAAGGAAATTGCTCTGCACGGATAAACCAGGCGTTTTATATATTCATCAGTGAAACTATGTTGGCCATTGAAACCAGATGAGCTGAACTTACGACTCATCTGCAGGAACACGGTGTCGTACTAAGTTGAAAATGAAAACGTGTATAGTAATCCAGTCTGCCCCTGGGCCGCACACCGTAATGGGTTTGGGATGATCGCGTAGTTGGTGCGTCTTTTCTAAACCCCATCGTGCCATCTCCTGCATTACGACTGAACGCTGGCACCTTTGTCTCCATCTGCCTATTTACACAAGACGCACAAAGACCAGAAATAATATACTGTTTGTGATCAAAACTAGTCAAGATAACTGGATTATTTAATGAATGAATCCAAGGGGAGAAGAAGCAGATACCTGATGAACTGTTGCCGACTTTCTTCGTGCAAACATATAAAACCAACAGGCCACAACATCATCAATCAAACAACATGAAATCTGCTATGGTTTGGGTTGTTTTCCCTTTTGTGTTTCCTTTTCCCTACACCTGCAGTATATCTACCCTGGCTCTTCAGTCACTCATCGCCAGATCGTTGCTTCGGCAACAGTGGTAGTTTGCATTCAAGGCCGATATCCAGTGATTACTCCTCAGCTCCAGTGTGCTTTATACCACGGTTAACCGTGTCTCTTGTCTTTAGTGTTTCCCAGATTAATCCTGCCTGCCTGCATCAATTCATCTGTCGCATCTTTCCTCCCTCTCTCTCCACCCGGACCAGCAGCCAGCCACGTCACCCAGTCCTGTCCAGCGGCTCCCTTCCTCGACCTGTTCTCCGTCCCTCCCTGCTCCGTCCATTACCTTCCCCGTGCCTTGACTTAAATAAACCCATTCAATTTTACATACCTGTGCCTGTGCTTGGGCCCATAACTGCAGACATCACAACAGAAATCACTATTATTATTAATCTGTGCGAGCACCAAAGCAGACTGCAGTCAGATATTAACTTTTCAAGTGGAGGCATCCTTGCAGCGAAGCAGAGTGCAGATGCCTTTTTGTTGAGTGATGTGGCTCTCCTTAGCTGTCTATGCGGTAAACAACAAACCATTTATCATGCTATTGCTCCTCTGGGCAGATGTCAATTTAATCAAAGGGATCTCAGTCAACCTGATGAAAAGACTGAGTCATCTCTGAATGATATTTTCTCATGAAGAACTTGGTAGCCTTGGGCTGCAATCGCATAACTGTCCTTGTTGTAGAGCAATGGAGAACTAGTTTACTTACTCAAAAGGCCATGCACAGCGAAGCTACAGCCAAGGTCAAACCGCAATGCTCCATGTTACAGTGAGACAAACAGGACGCATATCATGCGCAGACTGAGACTAGAGGATGTGTGCATGACAAAAGAATTAGCAGATTTCTATAGTCTGTATCAGGAATACTCAGCAGAGGGTCCAAAGAGAGAACCTTCAATGTCAGTCTCATTCATACACGATAGGACTGCTGAATGGGAACACACCAGAATCGGCCCGTTTTAGTGATAATACCAGTCTGAAAGATCGTTCATCCAAGTTGAGCCACACCACTTCAGGATTTTTCCACAACAGAAACTCTTAAGTCTGTGACAAGAGTGAATTCCCAGCAAGGGTAATTCTAACTTTGATTTGAAATACTTTAAGCTCCCTTGTATTCATTCCCTTCCCAAAGAGAATAATCCACTTTAGCACCGAAACTGGATTGGAAAGGTTTGCTGCTATGCCATATGCCAAACTTTTCCTATCACTCTGTTCATACTGCACCGCTTGATTTAAAATAAACCTGTCCAAATGACTGCAACATCCCACAGTCCCACCAACGTCTAAGCCCTTCTATCATCAAGGATTTACTTTTCTCCTGTAGCCCCAAGCACTCCATTTCCATTTCACAGGTCCGTCTGGGTGTCTGAGAGGATATCTGGATGGGCAGATGTTTGGAAAAACCCAGACAAACAGATTCATATACATGTCAGTCATCTTAATGTACGAGCAGTGACACATTGGATATTTTTCAAAGGATTCCTAGGAGGAATAGCGCAAAGGTACATACATTTTCAACACTGCGATTCCAGGCCAATAATTGCGGCAATCTCATATCCGCACTGACAGACAGGTGTTTTTCAGAAAAACAGGTTTGTTATGGAGAACAATGGAAAGTAAAGGAAGATCATATATCACAGGGAGGAGAGATTAGACTATTTTGTTATTTGGCAGGCAAAGGAAATGGAAAAAATGCCCTCAGCTTGACAGGACAACAATAATTAAATTTGACAACATAATAGATGCCAGAGCAGTGTGGGGAATGAGCTGATGAGTAGATGTGCGATTTGAAAGACACTAGTCACCTCTTTTTGGCATGAGGCTTTTCTGAGTATCGGTTAATCAAGCTAAACTGCATCCAGGGGACTGCTGTATCAACAGCATGAAAAATAAAGCTCATGCCGATCATGAATACTGAATTAATAATAAATGCTGAAAGTTAAAAATGGGGTTGAAAAGGATCTGAATGGAATTAGATCGTTCTAGATCTAGTTCCTTTACTTAAGTGATGGCTTTATTCAATGTATTCAATGATGTAGCCTAAGTCATTGCTATGGTCAGATCACTGGTTAGTATTTTAGTATGCTAGTAGTTAGTATGTACTTACAGTATTTGTATACTATATTGATACCTAATTACAATGATGCCCACAAACGCTGATTTACAAATTGCGGATTAGGTTTAGCGTCATTCAGGCTCATCTACTAATACAAGATCAAAATGTAGGTTGAATGGTGTTTGATAAAAGCTTAGTGCAGCAACTGACTGCACAAACTCAGCCATGTTTCTTTACTTTATCCATTGAAAGAAAGGACTTTGTGTGTGTGTGTGTGTGTGTGTGTGTGTGTGTGTGTGTGTGTGTGTGTGTGTGTGTGTGTGTGTGTGTGAGTGAGTGTGTATAAAGTCAGATCCAAAAAAGCACCAGTAGCAGAGATGGCAGATAGAGCTGGGATCACTTCACTGTATATAATCAGTTGAGTGAGGTCCCAGAATCTGTGCTGCCCCTTGTTTTTCTAGAGGCAAATAACAGAGTTGTTTTAAGACAGCATTCATTTTAAAGCCTCAATGAAAATAGGTGCCTTTTCAATCTTGTTCGCTAATTTTCCACATTTGTGTTATACACTTAATATGTACCGATACGATACTTGTTACAAAGACATTCCAAAGCAATAATCTTTACTTTGCAATACTGAAAAGATTAAGTAAAATTAAGTACAAATACATCTCCTTAAGTGATCCCTTCACATCCAAAAATATATCAAATCACAGTAAAGTGTTCATGAAAAAATTGTCTTTTGTGCCAAAAATAAGTAAACATAACCAAAGAGTCAATGATGCAATGAACAGAAAATGCAAGATTGCATGAAGACAAAATCCCTGTCTCTCCTGGTATCTCCTGTCCAGTACCTGCCCACTTTTGGGTGAGTGACTGTTAACACAACCACAAGTTCAATAAATACATTAAAATAAATACAGTCCACATCTTTAAGGCTTAGTTTAATGATTATAAGAAAGTTCACATATCATTAATTCTAAAACCTCTAATGTACAGTGTCATACCTATGTACCTGCCTGAAGCTCCATTGGCACTGAATGTGAGACTGACTTTGAGAACTCCATTAAAGTAAACTTTTACTGCAATTCACTCCCAAACCAAAAGCACACTCTAATTCCTAGAAAAATGAATGTGATTTTTTTCCGTTTCTCTAAGCATCAGAGCAAAAATCACAGAAATGAGAGCGTCACAAATGCTTTTTCATTCTTCGCGGTTGTGAAAGGCAGTCATGACTATTCACTGTAACACACCACACTGTCCCGAGGCTTAGAAATAAATTGTGAAAAAGATGTAATTTAGTAATTTTCTGACTCAGGTTCTTAGAACTACATGACAGAGTAGTTCTCCGACTGTTTTTATATATAATTTAGAGTAAATAGCATCAAGAAAGACTTGCCAAATACATTGTACTTACAATAAAAGATAAACTGTTTCAGTTGTTCCTTAGAAATACCACTCAAAAATCATGGCAGACCATCTTGAATACCTAAAGGACAATTCATAAACACCGTGCAGCTTCCAGATGGTGGAACAGAGCAGTGGAAATGAAGCTGTACACGGCACAAGGCTTTTTAGACCTTCACCTGGAAATAGATTTTCTTCTCTCCACTCCTGCTTTCGTCCCACAGTCCTCTCACTCATATTTTATCCCCACCTCTCCACCCTCTGCAGAGGTGTCGGGTCCTGGGTCAGTAGGTGTCTCACTGGGAGCTATAGGTGACCTCTTCCCTCCCTGTCTGGTGTCTTCTTGCCCTCCCTCATCTTTCTGGTTCCGCTCTGGTTCCTGCTGCGGGTGCAGAGGTCCAGGTCTCTCCAGGCACCAGTGCTCCTCCTACACATGACAGACAAAACAGCAAGAATATTTTGGATTATCGTGAATGCGCTGGTGTGCGAGATGACCTTGGGACACACAAGGTTGCTACTTTGAATCAGCAGATTAGCCGGGGATCATGTGGATTTGGGGACTTAAACATGCAGCCCAGGCTCCCTGAGGAACTCTCATCAAACTGTAGTGGGATCATCTTTAACGTGAGTCACTGTCTCTGTACTTTCTCATCGCTTGAAAGCAAATTCACAATTTGTATCTTTTGATAACTTGATACGCTGAATATGGATGTAGTCTTTGATTTGCAGAATTCACCTCTGATAAACATTTCACAGACATATGTATGAATCCCACAGTATCTAATTAAACAGAAACGTGGCACAACACCTCCTAAAGCATTCAAAGCAACCAATCAAACTAGATTTAAACAGCTCAGTTGTATGCGCTTGCTACACAGTATATGTGTATGTGCTTTTATTCATGCACGTTACCCTTTCGGATGTGGTGTATTTGTCTGGCTGTATTTGTGGGGCCTGAGGCAAACTGAAATGAAGCAACACTCAGCAGACATCGCCCCAGGCTAACTTAATATGGGCCTCCTTTGACACAATCACACGCACACATGCCTAACCGCAGCTTGATGCTGTGTTTCACATCCATTTCGTCAATTGGATACCACCACCCACCAGCACGCTGCCGACTGGGAGGTTAGGCGTCATCAGAGCCAGCCTGCACCGCTGTACGCTTCAACCACAAGAATCTGAGGCCGTTTTAACTTGACAGTATCTCTGCCGTCCAAAAACAATTAATTTCAAACACCCGGGTTATGTTAGATAATTCAAGCTACTGCAGTGTACTTAGATGACCTGTGTAAGTTTGTGTACCTGTCCGAACAGACCGATGGTATCTCCAGGCACGCAGCTAAGAGCCACACTGCAGTCTGATGATGCGGAGAGGAGGATGAGTTTATCGCCACGGAAACACATCTCCAGGTGAGTCACACGATCCAGGTGTGGGCGGACACTACACAGTAGTCTTGGAGGTTTTCTGGTGATTCCATCATCTGGCTCAAGACAATAATTCTGAGGGGAAAGAGGAGTAAAGCGGTGGATTACTTAATGCATGTTTTGGCTGGAAGAAAGTTTTCCTCTGTGGATGTACAAAAACATGCATTTAATTTACATTATTGTAAGACTGCTAAGAGCTGATTTTATTAGCTGTAGCTAGCTAATTACATAAAAGGGCCTTCAATATTCAAATGATAGCTACAGTATGCCAAAGGACTAATCTAAAGATACGTGTCCTTAGAAAAAAGTCCTGATCCTGTATTAAAATGATTAGGACTAACAAATAATTTTAGATGGGGTTGCTGGAGTGTAAACTTTTATCTAATTCCAATAAAGAGCAGGACAGCACTGCCAATGTTACCCTAAACTCATAAAATACTTCCCGGACCAAAGTGGCCATTCCAGTCCTGGAACGGGGTATTTTCTGTTTTACAAAATAATGTGGCATTAGCGAATGATGTTCTCCAAGGCCTTGGAGATAATGCTACGTTAGCGTTACTGCTGTGGTAGTAAGTTAGCTGGCTGCATGCTAACGTTTGTAGCTCACATGTGAGCAGATAAACACACCATTTCATCCGTTTCCTGCACTTTTGCTGTTACCAAGCATCTCTCTTGCTGTTCACTGTTCAGGGGAGGAGTTAAGTGAATGGCCAATAAATCTCAAAGAAAAAAGAAATTGAACTGAACAGTGTTCTGCTGTGAGAAAGCGTCAAGCAAACAGTTACATTTTTTTGTAATGAACACAAATACTTACTTTATTTGGCATGTTGTGTAATACAGTATGTAAATAACTACCACAAACTATTGCATCATGGGTGAGACCTGATACCGAAGTGTGAAGTCCTGTGTCTAAGAGCACAACACTGCATACTGTGCAATCAAATTAGTCACCCAGCTGATTCCAAAGCGTGCTGCAAACCTGCCTTCTACCAGAGAGCACTGAGCTTGCCCAACGTCTTCAACTCCGCTATATATATATATAAATCTCCATAATTAAACTGGAGCCCAAATGAGAAGCACCCATTTGAATTCATCCCCTCTTATAAACTGTGACAGAGAGTTGAGCTGTGAATATTGTGGCAATAATACCCAAGAGGGTGTTTCTTTACTGTGATTATGAGCATGACAGTGATGCAGTGACACCTCATACCCACGCCGCTAACTCTTCGCAATCAGAGTCGAAAGGCCTCTCTGAGGTATCACAAACTCTTGTGTGATGTACGTAAAGTGTTCACATGCTGAGGTGAAGCTCTAATCCGCTAATTTGGCTGAAATTACTGATAATTTTACTTTCGTCTTTACTTATGTTATCCTCTTCTAGTGGAGGTGATTTGCCAAAAGAATGTCATAGTAAACCAGCGATTTTCATACATGTCTCAGTTTCAGCAAAATGCAAACAACACTCCTCTCAAAGTGCTTCTAAAATGTAAAATAAAATACCAAAGAGGATGGGGACATCGCCTCCTTCTGCTAATATATAAGTGGAGATTTTCTAAATGATTGACTGGTCTGGTTGTACCCTTGCAAGCTGCTGGGGCTTCAAATTGACAGATGGGGCTGTCGTTTTCAGAGTGGCCTGATCTAATGGAAATATTGAGGCTCACTCTCTCTTCACTGTCTACTACAGTCTGCCTGTTGATCTGTCCCACCCTCTGGTTCTGTGCTCACCAGTCTCCATCACTCTCTCTGTTTCTGTCACTTGTTCTTCTTACAGTACACACAAATGCCATTGTGGCATGTGAATCCGTGTGGTCCGCTGTACCTGATGTACAATATATAGCATGCTTGTGTGACAAACAACCCACCTGAACATCCCAAGTCTTCAGCGTTCCCTCCCTATCAGCTGTGACTAAATACTTTCCACAAGGGCTGACAGTCATAACAATAGACCCCAGGTCTCTGTTGTGAGCTGTGAACTGTCCCACCATACGGCTGTGCACGGTGTTCCAGAGTCTGACCACACCTGCGCCTCCACAGGACACCAAGTCTGCACCACCTGATGGAAATGAAGGAAAATACATATCAGGAATAAAAGTGTGTGTATGGTAATTTTAAAAAGCCAGTATGTAGCACAAAAGCACAAATACTGAACCATTAAAAGCCCTTAAAAACATGACTGCCTGTGCAATCTCGGATGATGTTCAGACGTTGGAACAGCAGGGAAGTTAGGAGCAGACAACAATGGATGAAGCAGGTCACAGACCATCAAAGGGCCAATCTCCCAGCCAGAGGCAGAGATTGTACATTTGCAAAATCAGACACGGCAATAGCCAAAATTAAGTCAAACACTCCTACAACAAAGCTTTTTCTCACAGGCGAGTGGATGCTCAGATGCAGAGTCAAAAAGTGGCTGAGGTCACATGGGTTTCCTCATCACAGCTGACGCTAGAAGACACTAGGAGCTCATGGACATGCTGATCTCTTGACAACAGCTCTTTACTGCTAGGCAAAGGCTCAAAAACACACACACAGTTGCCTCAGTCAGTCTGAGGAGCAGGCATAAAGGCCAGGGTCCAGAGGCTGATCATGTTTTATTACTTTTTGTTTTTTAAACCAAGCAGCTAAACAGCAACAGCTAGTAGAAGCAGCAGCTACTGCAGGAATAACACTGAGAATAAATCAAAGTGGAAAAAAAATCCAAGCAACCACATGCAGGGTTCATATAAGGAAAGAAAGAAAAGTAAACTTGAGTTGTAAACTCAGAGCTTGAGTTGCTGCATACGAAAAGTAGTTAAACACTGGAAAACTTCAAGCAAACTCACCACACCAAACAATCATTGATGTGCAGCTACTGTACAGTGACTAAGCATAAGATACCCGAAGCCTTACTGTCAGTGTAATGTGCAAACACAACACACACAGAGGAAGTGTGCATCTGTGTATTTCAGCAACAAAAACGAGGCTGTATATGAAGTGTATTTGACATTTAAAAAAGGCTTTTGATTGTAGGACTCTTTCAACTCTAGTAACTTCAAGTAACTTCACTGTGTTTGCATCAACTATAACTCTTCATGTTGCAGGCTCTCACATAACAACCACATAGGCATGTACATACACACAGGCAGAATATATGTTTTCGGCCTCAAAACAAAAGGGCAAAATAGTTTCTGAGTTGGGAAGGTTTTCTGGTTAGAATAAAACTGCCAAACAATTTTGGGCAAGATGACATGTTGATTTCAGCAACAGTGTGACTCGGGTCAAAATACAGAATGTATGAATTGTATAGAATTTGCTTTGTAATCATTGCTTTTATTTTGGGATAGCTCCTGAGGTGATGCTGCATAACAACATTATGCAGAGTTCCATATCTAACAGAACCTATTTTAACAAGGATTACACAGTCACAGTTTAGTTTTCAATATTTCACCTGTAGCTGCAGCCGCAGACGTGCGTCCTGGTAGGAAGAACAATCTAGTGATGGCAATGGAGTTATCGGAGTTTTCTTTGACATTCACGCCAAGGTAAGAATCGGGGAAATGGCCTAGAAAATCAGAGTTGAGCGAAGAGTTTAAAGATAAAAACAAAAACAACAGAGGAAAGGGAGACAAATCACAGGCTTAAGAGTAAGAAACATTTACCTTACAATTGCAAAATACAGTGTTGTTTGTTGAATTTATTTGCATGACATGACATGTCTGTGTGGGTGAAAGTGAGTCCAAGCTGCTCCTTGCCTTCGCTGTGTTCAGCATGTGGCCGCAGTTTCCTCAAAGCCTTTTCTGTGCTGTTGTTCCACACTATAATCTCGCCATCGTAGCTTCCTGCACACATCAGAAGCGAGAGGAAACCCTTAAAATCGCACACTGCTTTTTGGCATTTTTGTATCGACAAATGCGATGCTAAAGCTGACAGGCTTTCACATTGACTAAGTCCACTGACACAGAAAGAAAATGTCACATTTTCAAAAGAAATACAGTATCAAGAATCAACACCAACTCAACACACACACACTTTTAATTTCCTATTGCTGCTGAATCATGCAAGCCAGCCACTAAAACCACTGAAAGATGATAAAGCTCAACATCTGTCCCCAGCTACCATCTGTTCCACCACTCAAACCTCAACCTCAAGAGAAAGTGCTTTTCAAATAATCTACATTATATATAAGAACGTGTGTGTGTGTGTGTGTGTGTGTGTGTGTGTGTGTGTGTGTGTGTGTGTGTGTATCTTTATCATATAAGGCAGGAATGTCATCAGGTGGTTCGGCAGTAGAACAGCAGGACTTGATGAGATATGTGAGAAGTGTGTTTGCTAAAGAAGGTGTGTATGTGTGGCAATAGGAGGTATAAGGTTTATGAGAGTATGGGTTCGCCTGCATTATTCATGCAGCCCAGGGCCAGCTTCTGTATTCAAAGGGACTTTTATCATGTTGTGTGTGTGTGTGCTATTGTGTTTCTATATTAACAGAGAGGAATAAAGGGGGTGAGAGTGTAGATCATCTGCACAATGTTGGGCTTCAAAATGGACCTTCATTAACTTTTAAAAATGCACAGCAACAAAGTCTCATAGCTCCTTTTCATTAAAAGAGCACTCCACTAATTTACCATAACCTTGTTTTAAAAAAAAAAAAAAAAAAAAAAAAAAACACAGGCTCAAAATTGATGCAGCAGAACCATCATCTTTTTTATTTCATGCATTATTCTTCCTTCTCAAAGTGGCCAAAAACAGTTCAAGTGTCTCATGCTTGCAGTGGCTAATGTAGCTTGAAGCTCCTAGCCTCAAGTAGAGATAAGAAGAAGGTACAGAGGTCTGGTAAACTCCACCTCAACAGATGCTGACTCAGGTGACGTCACTGGAGGCCATTTATAAGACTTTGCACAGCTCCCTCTGGAGCCTCAAAAGAATCACATCTGCAGCCATACTCCCCTGAGACACACTTTCATGTGTACAATCGGTGGAGTTCCCCAGTACCTCACTAAATTGTCAGAGAAATTTGAAAAATACGGTACAAATCAGAGCACCCTGTCCTTGAAAGAGATGCCATTCAGTATTCTGATTTCTATGCTATTTGTAAAACATTTTGGCCGTCCATAAAAGTTCAGATGAGTTGGTCTGTGGCTGCTTGGAAGGTGTTCAGCCTTGGAGGATTAAGGGATCCGAGGGAAAGAAGGAAGAGCGAAAAGGAGGAGGTTGTAACTGAAGGAGGCACACAGGAGCCCTGTGTACATGTACCCTGCTGTGTCTGTGTGTGAGAAGCCAAGTGGAACCTTGCAAAGACTCTGAATATGGATGAGGAGGCTTCAGTCCCACATCAGCCAAATGTTCTTGCTGCAACTTGATTCAACTTGAGACACAAACAAAAAGATGCATGTACACACACACACACACAGTCCTGAGCATGTGTGCGTCTGACAGAACTTTAAATTGACTTTTGTCACTGGTGGCCACGGTGCCACCACTGCTTTCACTTGGCAGCACTGGCACATCATTTGGCAACACACATGCTTTGATATGAGAAAGCATTACTCACTGCAACCCTGAAGAAATGTGCTGGCAACTGAAACTAATGCGTCATTGCTTTTAGACGCCGTCTTTGTGCTTGGCAGATTTGGATAAGAAAGAATTGGTAAAAATAGCTAATGTAGAAAATAACACAGTGATAGTTCACATCCACCTCCACACCTGAGTGTGGAGATGCAGGAAAACGAGACGTGAATGTGATTCATCGTTTGTCTCACATTTGCCCAAAGGCCAGAGGAAAAAGCGAGTATGCACAGGATATTAAAGCGTAGGAGGAATTTATGAATGAATTACATCATTTTATGATTTTATTTTTGGGACAAAGCATTGGTTGATCTGGATGCATCAGTACCTCTCACAACAGAAAACCCCTCCAAAAACTGCAAGGTCACAGGTTTGATACCCACGAAGTGTATTTTCTCTCTTTCTTAAGAAAACCATCAACTCCACACCAAAGAAACTATCAGGTAAAATGCTGCATTTTAGCTTATAATATAAAATACTATTTATGAGGGGAGCACCTCAACCCTTGTTTTTGTTTTGTCAATTTCTTGCTTCCACTCTTAAAAAAAAAGGATTCAGCGATTTGGTTTAAGCTCCAAAAATGCAATCACACTGTCACGTTTCAGAGACCTATAGGCAAATAAACACCACTGACATACATAATTTTATTCTCTTTTTCTAGCATATACAAACAAACCCCCACCCCTGCAGCCGTGTAACACACACACACACACATGTTTAAAGACGGAATGTACTGTGTGTAATTTCCCCTCACTCCTACTGAGCTCTAACAAACATTATTTAAATTGGGCATTTGGATTAAATTGGAGGTGGAGGGTGCAGTGAGGGTGTATATATATATATATATGTGTGTGTGTGTGTGTGTGTGTGGAAGGGGGGGAGGGTGGAAGAAATGCAGCCCGCTAACTAGGGAGATGAGGTAAAAACTAAACAGAAGTGATCGAGGAGTGCCAGTTAGAGACTGGAAAAAGGAGAGGAAGCAGGCAGAGAGAGGAGCTGAACACGCCGACAAAGAAATTGGGGAGCAAAGTTTGAAGAAGTTTCCAGGTTCACGGAGAATCTCCTGATTTGTGCTTTTGTTCCAGCTCCAACTATTCATTTCCTTCCAAACCATTTCTCCCCCCAGCTTCGAGAACACCCACTCTTATCTACCTTTCCACTTCCATCCCTCACTTTATCGCTCTCTATACTTATCTCCGGGGTTCATGCGTCTCAGAAGGCCAGAGAAAGTCTACAGTTTGTTTGTGCTCGCACAGATTGGTAAACTGAAACTCAACTTTCAATAAGTGAACCAAAGTGATACAATTCCACAAACTGAAGAGCATACTGGGGGAAATTGGGTGCAGAGCGTTTGTAGTTTGATGGTTATAGAAGTGGACGAGTGACTGGAGGATTTTCAGTTCAATCCCCCAGGCCGAAAAATCTAAGAATATGATGCGTGCGGAGGCGCTTTGCCGGAATTTCAAAGACCGTCACAGACCGACTCATTCTGCTTATCTTTTGTTAGGATATTGATTTTAATCATGCAATGGGCATGTCTGTTTCTTTGGATAATGGTGAACGTCAGTCTTGAGTTGCTCAAGGTGACAGCTTGGAAAAAAATGATATCAAGTGCCGAGGGTTGTCCACAAAATCATGAAAACTGTAAAAAAAAAAAAAATCATGCGCACAAACTTTGGAGACGAGTTCCCAAAGACTGTATGAACTCACATAATTGGAATTAAAAAAACAGAGTGATTGAAGAGAGGTGCCCAGAGTATCTGCATTTTAATAAGTGCTGGTGTGATTTTAGGACTCTACACTGATTTTACATGTGTGAGTCATTTCCAAATTCATACCGCTGAATCTATGCCGGGATCAGTTGCCTGATCAGTTGCCATCATTTTGATGGTGATTCTAGATCATTTTACCTGCTTTTTTCCCCCTTTCAAAATGTTTTGTGCAACAACACAACTACAAAAGGAATACCTTCTGTGAGGTAATAAATACAGACACAAAAACACCCACCTGCTGGTCCAACCTACTGCAAGTGCAGACCAAGAAATCCAAAAACATAAAAGACATAAAAAGACGAGGAAATCTGTTGGGACTGATTTTTTGTCCCTCCGAGCTCTCTGTGGGTAGTGCTTAGTTATGGTTATATTATCACACACGCAGACAGACAGGCAGAAGAAGTAAAGTAAAGACTAGAAATAAGTTAAATGAGAAGAGTTTGTAACTTTTTATATGAAATACATCTTGATGATTGCTAGTACTGTATGTGTGGTTTTTTTTTTTTTTTAATCATATATACTGTTTGACCTTTCCAGTTCATAGAGCTCTAATTAGGAATTTAATTAAGACGGAACTTCCCAATTAATAGGCTCTAACATGTAGAGGCTTTGGTCTGTGGTGGAGGCAAATGTCAGCTCAGAAATGAGGAAAGGGAAGGAGTGTTCCTCTGGGGAATAAAATACTTATTTATGAAAAGAAAAAAATAAGATCTAAAATACTGTATGCTTCTGCAGTGTGGCTTACACTAACAAAGACCTGCTATACGTTAAAACTACATGGGTAGTGTCTAATACTTATATCATCCAATTTTACTGTTTACAATATGAATATTGTTTGACATTAAACCACAAATGCTAAAATGCTGATTTGAGTTGTAGTACGCACTCATAAGTGTACAAGGCCGCACACGCAAGCACAGTACTTTTGACTGCAAATTCTGAAATATACAAAGTCTCTTCCTGACTACACATGTACACCGACACACATAATAACACAGCTATTTCCCACAGAGAGAGAGCTGTGTGGAGCGTGAGGCCTTTCATAAAAACACCACTTACTCTAATCAGCAGATAACTACTGCTGGTTATTTTTCATTTTGCTGAAGATTTTTAGATTCATTTTCATTTCCTAGCCTTTGTTTTCTTCTCTCTTTCCTCTGCACGTGCCCTCATTCTTAATTTAAGTCATGAAAGTGTCATTTATAAAAGGAAAGACCACCGCACACGTGCACACGCACCCTCACGACACTGGGTGCACTTCTGTTCAAATGAAGGCTGACTTAGTACTTAGTACTAACAATAAGCCAATATAGTTTGTTAAAGTTACTGTTATCTTTACGTTTACACCGACTCTTTTTAGTTTTCTTGTGAATATCAAAAGTGCTCATCATGTGCACACACCTGTGACCAGAGTCTGTGGAGGCTGGAATGCGGCACAGAGCACGTCGCTACGATGCTGAACCCCTCCCCTCCACTCCGACGGCTCAACAAAAGGCTGCGAGAAGGAATGCAGACGGAAAACTGTTAACATCCTGTAGAGACACAGAGAGAAGGTGAAAGGGATGTTACGTATACGAAGCTTATAGACTCTCTTTACAGTTTATATGTTGATGTACAACCTGGTTCATCAACACACACTCAACTCAGTTCACAGTACATTTTGTGTGTAGTATATTTAATGTTATATATTATAATTAGCCTTACTAGTAGTAGTAGGAACACCAGCAGCAGCAGAGGTAGTAGCAGTAATAGTAATTGTAATAGTAGTAAAATTAGTATTGGTGTCACTAGCAGTAATAGTAGTGGTAGTGGAAGATGTACCTGTGGTAGCAGTGGCAGTAGTAGTGATGGGAGTAGCAGTTGTAGTAGTATCCGTAGCAACAGTAATAGCAGCAGGAGTAATAGCATTAGCAATGATAGTAAAAGTAGTGGTGGTAGCAGAAGCAGCACTAATAATAGCAGTTACTATAACTAATAATAATAATAATAATAATAATAGTAGTAGTAGTAGTAGTAGTAGTAGTGCAATGTTTCCTTTTCCATTTGAATCTGGACTAATTGCTTTCAGATTTTACACCCTAAAATAAAGATTTAGCATTTTCTCCATTTTTGCAGCAATTCAAAATGAGAGGGATAGAAACTAGACTAATAGGCAGTAATAGTAGCAGTAATAGCAGTAACAGTGATAGTAGTAGAAATAGTAAGAGGAGTACCAGTACCAGTAGTAGCAGTTGGAGCGGAAGATGTAGAAGTAGAACAATATGCAGTCAGATTTGTCACCCTGGATGAAGATCTTGCATTATCTCACATTTTGGACCATTTCTAAATGAGACAGATTATGACCAGTAGAGATTGAACTTGACTTTTATGTGTTTTTTGTTTTTTTTGGATCATGTGTAAGATTACTCCAATATAAATGATATTTTTCCTGCTACAGTCAAACTTTGCTCTGCATGCTGTGCATCTAGAGAGCGTTGGAAATGAACATGGAAGCTGTCCCTTCACACTACATACTTTAATCTTCATAATCTCTGAAGCATTTTTAGCACACCTGCAATGAGTTATACTGTTTTAAACGTTGGCTCCGTCATGGCTGCACTTTTTATTGTTGTGCAGGTACTTTACATGAAATGACAAAATAATGCACTATGCTTTCAAACACAGGCCTATCAGTGGGATATGGATATTTCATCCTGCCTGAGATCGTATGAGCAGCAGCAGCGGGCAACAGGACTTTGAATTTGACACCATGGGACACGGCGCTATATGGATTAAACTGTGGTCTAGGTGGATGTGAAGAAACAGGAAATGATAAGAGTGATGAAGTCATAACGGCAGTATTTTCTTTTTTACTGCTGCTGATCTGTCGTCTACGTTCTCTTTACCACTGCGACACCCTGGAGTGCAACAAAGTGTGTGTGTGTGTGTATGTGTGGAAAAGAGAAAGAAAGGCAGAAAGAGAGAGGGAGTCGTATAACTTGATGACAGCACACTGCTGAGTTCAGCTCACTGGGTGTGAAATGATGATGATGATGAAGATGAAGAGCAGATATGATGTGAGTGTACAAAGAAACACACACACACACACACACACATATGAGGAAGTGATACTCATTAGTGTCCAGATGTCTGGTTGGCTCTATGTTGTTGGCAGGCAGACGGAGCAGGAGAGGACAGACAGAAACACACACACTTGAAAAATGTAAATTTTTTGTCGATCAGCAGCAGTAAAAAACTATAATACTGCCATGTTCACATACACACATACTCATTCTGACCCTTTGACAGGTGCAGTCTCTTTCATACGTAATGTGCAAACACTCTATGAGGGCATTACTGCATCAGATATTCACCTGGGTCTTAAATTTGCACACATTCTTAGTTTTGCAAGGTATCACACACTTTGTGCTGTATTCAATATTTATTACTGTAAGTGAGCAAAAAAAAAAAAAAAAAAAAAATCACACATCTACGGTACCTTTCCCAGCCCATCACCAGTATGCTCCTCTTCAGCAGCAAGACTTGCGAGATCTCCACAGCTCGACCCAGGCCGGCGTTCATTCTGTGGAGGCAGCGGCCATTGAAGTCCCACACCTGCAAAAGACGGCACAAATGACACTATACGTGCTTCACTTCAAAGCACAACCCAAAAACCAAAAGAGAACACCGCTCATGACGTTGGGCACAACATTATGCTGCTCTACACACAAAATGTACATGTCACTCCCTTTGGTCAGCCCTCACATTCCCACCATTTTCTTGTCTGGAAAAAAAAGAGTTAACAGGAACAGTTGTAGTCTCTTTGAGAAGCCCAACTCCTTTTATTTTTATGTCAAGACCTTTTGAAATGAGGATATTTTCTGGCCGCCCACATGAGAATACACACTATTAAGCTACTATGCTACTGTACAACAATCAAACATGACAGTTCATGTATGTATATCACACTGTCTCCATTTTTGCATGATGACGCAGTTTGCATCTGTGTTCTGGCATTTAACAATGAAACACTGATTGGCCCAATGGGAACGCTGTAATTAAAAGGTCAAAATTTCAAATTCTGAATGGCCCTAACTGCTACACCACAGGTTCAGTGTTGATGAAAATTGGAGAGATGCTGCATCTTGTTACTAATTGGCCCAAGGGGTGCCCGCTTCTTCTGCTGAGGATGACTTGTGTCGCTGTTTCAAATGGCACTGTGAGTGTATACCTGACGCTGCTTGCACATGGCTGCATTCTCACAAGGGCTCATGGGGTCAGAGAGCTTATGTGGTTGATTATATTGATTATAATATGCATAATTATAATAATTATTCCTTTTAATTTGTTGAGAACAATTGTGCCAAGCTTGGAGTCATTATGCAGTGCTTGAATGCAGAGTGCAAATGCAGTCACAGAGCACCGCATGTTTGAAATACCAAGCAAAGTTGAAACTCAAAGAAAAATGAAAAGCTCTGCAAGACACGATTCTACCCACATGCTTGCATGTGCACGCACATAATTAGAGGAGGTGCAGACAGAGAAATAACTTTTTCTAAAACACAAAACTGAACACACACTCATTATAGAAGGTGTCAACATACATAATCATACACATCCAAAAAGTGGCTTATGGTTTGCTACTTCTGCTTGAGTCGTATATGCCAATATCTTGATTATTGGTATGTCGCTTATTTTCCACCTGCACACACTACTTTTTAATGGCAGGTGGTTTTGATACTGGTATTCAGCCCTTGTGGCTTCACAGTTATTGACATAAGACTGTCGCACCAGTGCCACCCCCTGATGTATGTATGCAAATAGATATTTAGATATTATTCAGATTCAACTTTTATTGTCAGTGCACAAGGCAACAAAATGCAGTTAGCATCCAACCAGAGGTCCTGTAGGCTGAACCGTTGTTGTCACTGATCAGGCTAACCACGCTGTGGTCAACAATAGCTGTGACATTATACTTTTAATACAGATATACTTATATTAAGAGAATCATTTACGGCACTAAGTACCTGTTGTAAAACCTGACAGGAAAAGAACATTTGCATATGCATCGGGGTGAGGTGGAGGGCGTGCCAGTTGAGGACAGCTTCATCCTGACACTTCCATTGAAAACATTTAAGGTGAATTTACAGTTATGCATTAAGGGGTGATGTTATAGCTACTGAGTCTTCCCACGTAGATGCTGTAGCTACACCTGTAACTGACATGCGGTGGCTACGGAGATACCACATGAAGACCACAGCATGTGTTTCTACTAAACATTAAGAACATTGAAGAGTAATCTACAATACATCCATCTTGTGTTGCGGGGTGTCATCAACAAGTGAAATACAAAACTATAAAACAAAACCTACCCCAAATGGTGTCCACAGTGTGACAAACATTAACCCCTAGCATCAGGTATAAATCCAGATTTATTGTGGTCATGAACTGTGTGCATAGAACAACATATGGGTGGGTCTGAGGTGAAATGGCAGAGCTGTAGACCTGTTTGTTTCTGGCTGCACCCTTGTTTCATTTTGTCAGTTTCATGCGTAAAATTACAAGTCAATAAAGTCATTTTTTAGGAGTAGTTATAAATTCATAAATGTTGTTTGTCACTTCACATATTTTCGTCAAACTGTATTCTCTGCCGGTTTTGCATTTCAGTCAGCGTATTTCAGAGTTTGCAGCTCTATGACGATTGACCTGCAGCTATATGGT
>JAVQJV010060994.1:0-14190 GCA_036024995.1 Gadopsis bispinosus | reverse complement strand
TGGATTGTTTGAGTTAATACCAACGTCTGGTGCAAATTTCACTTGAATAGGCTCATTGGAAATACATTTACTGGACAAAATATTGATGTGTTCAATACTTATTTCCCCCACTGTAAATGAGCGTAAAAGAATAAATAACGTGCCTATCTTCCTATAAAGGTGTACATTCATGCCAGATTGAATGGATAACAGCCTAATCTGTTGTCTTTTCTCAAGTTGCTCTGAGTCCTTCCATACTCCAGAGAGATCTCTGTGACAAGCCTGGGGTGTTTGAATTCTAAATGACACAAATACATGCATTCATGTTTACATGGCATCTGGATCTGTGAAATCTGCTGTAATACGAATGTTAACCTGCCTATTGTTGGAGGATGAAATCTGTCCTCACAGCTTTCAGGCCCTGATGAGCATTAATGAAAGGCTGTGAAGATGCCAGGTACTGGACCTGACATTTTCCAGGGAGCAACACTAGAATGCTGCAGTAAATTACCTGACGTTCTGGTCCTACCTGCCATTGCCATATTGTCTTGGCTTCGCTAGTATAGCAAATGTCCACCTGCATACATATTCATAGGGAAATGTACAGTATATTGTATACTTTGGTCCAGACAGTAATATCTGCACAGTTACTGAATAGATTGCCTTGACATTTGGTACAAACATTTGTGGTCCCCAGAGGATGCCTTGTTCTAACACTAGTGTTCCCTTGATTTCCCATCTAGCGCCATCATCAGTTCAAAATATGAATTTGTCCAATACTTTAATTTGTGACCAAATACCTGCAAAACCAATTCCCATTGAACCTCAGCTGTATGTTGTGTTTAGTGCTCCAAGCATCGCTTCACAGAGCTGCTAGCTGCAGCTGAAATATACAGTAAATGTATATTTAAAACGGTTAGCTTAAAGAAGCTAAAATGCTCAGTTGCACAGCTTAGTGAGTTCTCTTGCATTTCACAGCCTCATTGAATTTTTTGTGAATATAAAACTAACTTTTTTGTTTTAGCAATTTGGAAATTAAAGTTCTGCAAAATGTCAATATATGAAATGATCAACCGTCATATATTCTGCCACACCGTGCTAGCTACCCCTTTAACTCTCATCATACCTACAACATATTTAACATATAAGGATTTCGACTGGGGTCCAAAAATAAGCTACTGTAAGAAACAACCATCAAAGAAAAATGTTAACTTATGTATTTCTTCCCAAAACATTATTAGTTATGTAATTAATGTCATCTTAAAAGTTATAATTATTTTAGGAAAGTTAATTTGTATTTCTGACTTTGAACATCATCTTACCTTAGGAAGAGCAATATTTTGGGTAATTGGCAGAGCACATGAGGGAATCTGTGTCTGCTGCACAAATGAGAGTGTGTGTGATACATGAACTCAATAAACTGTTCCATCTTTTAAAACTGCATTCGTGGACTTGGGAGCTTTTACATTATGCTTTTACACCCCAATACATTGGTATTTTTCAAAAAGCACTTATTAAAACAGAAAACAAGGATATGAAGTCATTAGGAACGAATGGATTAAACAGTATATCCCTGGGGCCTGCGGGTACCGATAGGATGAGGGTTAACATCTTTAAGGCCATTCAGAGTAATGCTGCAAATCAGGGATTGGATTTTTATATCATTATCTCATATTTAATGTGTTGGATTAGCCACAGTCATCCCTTTATAAATGATTCTTTTCAGAAAACGTACCAGATTATGATACACATCAATATTGCAAAATAAAATGACATCACCCACCTCAATTGAGTAAAATAAGAGCTGTGTATAAAACGAGTTGTTGGCCCTCTTATTGGTGGCTTGCCCAGGAAGCCCTTACATTTAATTGGCCTCCCGTTCGTTTTGAGCTGCACCCACCAATTAGGATTCCTCATAAATGTAGTATAAAACCAAACTGCACCTGGGCAGCGAGAGAGCGGGGCCGAGTGCTCTGCTGCTAATATCTGTAATCGCATATTTCTCATATCTTTAAACGCACACCTCAGCCCCTCCGCAACCGATTTCAATTTGGCGTCACTTCAGATGTCTTCCATCTCAGCCACTAAGCCAGGTAGCCAGGGGGCCACCAGTGGTGATAATGAAGGAAAAGGTCACTTCCAGCAGCAACTTGTTAATTGGATTTGGCTCTTTTCTCAACAGTCATACACTGTCCATCAGGGATGCTTTGAGGTGTGAGGGATTTCCAGTAGTGTTTGCTGTCAAGAATTGAACGAGTACGTCTTTAAAAGTGTGTGGTTTTGCATTTTAAAGCTCAGTGACTTGGTCGTGGCAACTTGCATATTTTTGACGTTACTGCCTTTTAGATTTATATCCTTCCATAGAGATTTCATTTAGGTATGCTATGAAAGTGGTGTTTGTTTATTATTATTATTATTATTAAATAATTTTTTCAGCGTGTTTAATTCAATATACTATATTTGCATGATACTTTTCACAGATTTTACTGTCTTCTCGGTTTGATTTTTGTGACAATATATATTAAGAATCAATAGTTTTTTACACCGAAGCAGAGCAACATTCCCTGTTGTTTACGATCAGAATCTCACCCGAATGTGACACACAGCCTTACGTTTTTAACCTGTTTTTACATCCCAGGAGGAACACTAGTGCTTGCATGAGTGTTCCCATCAAACCTCCGCTTAACTTACCCACAATCCTCAATGCACCATGTTGTTTTTAATATCGAGATATACAGCCTTTTCAAGTGGAGCTGTTGCTTTTGTTTTTCAAGTATCGTAAATCTTTGCACGAAACTCTTCCAGTGAGGCATGTAGTCTCTAGACAGCTTTAACCTTGCGAGTTGTTGTTTTTGTATCCCGGGATAGAGGATGTCTCGCATGTCACACATCATGGCTGTTCCCATCAAACCCCTGCTTGGCTCTTAAGTGCCTTTCAAGCATTCTCTCCCTGCTATTCCCATCATTATTGACAGACCTCAAACAGCTTTCTTAAAGACTCGACTGGCTTGTTTGTGGTGTTGTTTCATTAAAAAACAACTTTAAAGTGGCGCTGCGTGTCTGTGAGGCCGAGAGGAACATTCTGAACAGTTCGGCTTTCCTGACATTGTGTGTTAACTTGGCCTTGGCCTCTTGGGGATTACTGTGTTGGAGGGGGAATGAAAGTGGCCTTAGAACTGGAGATATAAATTATGGTTCTCCTTTTTTGCCACTGTTTTGGGGGGGATAGAGGTGTATAATCCTCACTCCTATTACCCGTAGAGGAAGGATGCTGCACCTTGGTGGGGAATATGAAGCATGGGAACATTTTCCACAGCTAAAGAGAGTTGACTCAGAGTTTATTGGTTTTTTTTTTTCTTCAAATGGTGGAAACGTTCCAGAAAACTGTTTTTGTGCTCAAAGTTGCTTTAATGTTGTGCTGCGTCGGGAAACCCTCGGTCACACCATGCTACAACTCGGGTGGGATCTTTTGGGGGGACTGTTGTGAGCTGCAGGAGGTAGCAGTTGCAAGTGGATGTGGCTGAACAAATCACTGCAGGGTAAGACGTCTTAAGCTGTCCGTGTATGAGGCATTTAAACCACTGCTTTGTCTGATTTACACTATATAATTACTCAAGTTTCTGAGCTGTAGACTAAAGGACTTGGCTGTGCTTTGATGAAACACATCAATAATGGTGTTGGTTTTGATATTTCTTACCAAATTTATAAAAATCAGCAGTTCATGGGTTGAAAATGGCTCAACATGCCATCTATTGTTTAAATCAACCTTGCACCTTTCAAGGCCAATGCTGACAGTCATGTGAACATCTAATCAGGTTCAGTCAGTTTTCCTCCGTGTCACCTGACCCACACACTACGCTGCCTCGAGGCCACGCCTCCTACAGTTGTTCCCTCACTCTTCTGTTGCATTCGTTTTATTTGCTGGGATGGAGAGTTCTAGCAGAAATTGAGGGTGGAGTTACACTATAGGTGAATATATTTAGGTTTTGGACAAGACGAGCAATGCGAAGACGTCACCTCAGGCTCTGGGAAACTGTATTGGACAGTTTTGATTTGGCTTAGTCAAGTGAATAAATCTGTGGTTGTTTGTGTCATATGGTAAAGATACTTACTGGGCATTTAGACGTTGGCGAGACTTGAGTTTGGCACTTCCTTTATGTTTGATGTTGCTTTAATTTCCACTTCAAATGCATTATAAGTCATTAAAAATATAAATGTGTGATTAGTTGTAATTAATGATGGATAATTAAATCTTTATTTTTCAGTTTCAGTTGGTTTTATTATTAGTTTCATCCTACTCTACTACACTCTACTGTACTGCAGTAGACTGAAGGTACTTTGAAGATGGTGTGTTCTCTGGCAGACTTCACTCCTCTCCTCCCATCATGGTGTTCCTACTGGTGCCTCCACATGCTGCCTCTGCGCTCTTTGTTCCACTTCATTGGGGTGTGTGCTCCTGTGTGTGTGTGTGTGTGTGTGTGCGGATGCAAGTGTGCACCAAGAGAGCATTTTGAGGATGGGTTGGATCTCTGCGTTTTCTCCCCCACCCCATCTTCCCTGTGCGGCAGGAGTGTGTGTCTGTCTGTCAGTAGCAGTGTTTGATGTTGAGTGTGTCTGTGTGTGTTTCTGTATGTGGTGTGCAAACGAAGAAAAGGGGGAGTGTGCGCGCAAATCTATCTGTGCAGGATTGTGGCGTGGTGTGTGTTTGTATGCTCTGGTGAGAGTGTATAAAAGAAAGCCGTGCACTTGTACGCTGTGTATGCACATATGCAGGTTTGTTGCATGCCTCTGTAGGTGTGTGTAGTATAGACCCCCCCCCCCCCCCCTCCGCCCCGTTTACACACAACTCCAGGGACTAGCATGTTCATTATTCTTCCTAAAAGAACCATTAAAATTTCATCAGTGCAATGCAATCTGTAGCAGGGCGGGGGGCAGGAGTGTGTGCTGGAGAGAGATAGACTCAGCAGTGTGAAGGGTGGGAGCGTGCATCCTCCTCTCATTCACCACTGCCTGCCTTCATGCCGCTCTCCTCCTCCTCCTCCTCCTTTTCTTCTTCGTCTGTATCATCTTCTTCTTCTCTGGTGGATTCGATTCCCTCGCTGAGAGCACGCCAATGCGCAGATTATGACTTCTGTCATGATGTGAGCCGCCAGCACCCCTCTCCTCCTCCTCCCTCCATCCATCCCACCTCATTCTACCACCACTACTCCTACACCTCCCCTCTCTCTCTCTCTCGGTCTCTCTCACACACACAGGCTCTGGAGGAGGCTTTCCTCAGGCTACAGGAGGAACGAGTTAGCATCCAGGACGAAAGGGTTAACAAGGTGCAGTTGGATTCTGAGGGAGAGATTTTTGCGCTGGATGGGTCACATTCACAAGATTTAGAGCTGGATCCTGATTGGAATATCTTTCTGAGTCCTCCTTTTTAAACTAGTGCATGGCTGGAAATTCAAAGGTGAGCCACGCTTTTGATTCCTGCCTCGTTCTTTAGCGACTAACTTGTCGATTAGCATGGAAAGAAACAACGTGCTTGATGTGTTTCCTTTATGCACAACTTTTCAGAGTTGTCTGTTTTGACCCTTCCTTCCTTTTTCTTTAATTAGACTGATCCAGTGTGTTGTGCTGGTGCCTCTTGTAAGGGAGCGAGGCTCATTAGTGCTGCTCTGTTCCCACATTGATCAGAAACGTGGGGAAATTAGCAGCAGCCTTTAAAGGCTGCAGGAAGTGAACGAGCAATTGTTTTCCTCCACAAACCCGTACCTCCACCACCGCCCAGCCCCCTATGTGGCTTTGTTTTGCCAGCACGAGCACAAGGCTCCATCTCTCAGGTAGATCTGATGGTGCTAATTGTGTCCTAATTGGTTTTCCCCTCAGCCACGGAGGGTCTTGGTTTCTGAGCCACTTAGAGCCACAGATGAAAGAGTTTGTGGGTGGAGTGTGTGTGTGTAAGTAGGGTGGAGTGTGTGCATCAGTGAGAAGGAGAGAGAGTGTTAAGCTGAGAGCTGTGAGCGTGTGTTTGTGTGGCCAACCCTGCGAGTGTCTGTAGGAGTGAGAGAGGGTGGGAGTGGGTATGGTGAATTTGTGTGTGTGTTATCCACAGGCCCATCTGTGGAGGTCTTGTGTGATGGATGGTGACTGACGGAGGGTGTGAGGTGTGTAAAGGAGGAGGATGAAGAGGAGAGGCAGTGGGATGGGGGAGGGTGTCGAGAGAAGACAAGGGAAACTGGTCTTCTGTCTCTGTTTGTGTGTGTGTGTTTGGATCCATGTGGTAGAACAGTACATCACACCGGCTAATGGAATACTGGGGTCCTCTCCTGGTTCTCCTCCATCACCACACCTCACCCCACCCTCCACACATGACTCCGGGTAGAGTGTGACACACCAGAGGGCATTCTGTGATTTCTGCCTGTGTTCAGATCCTACACGTGCACCAGACTGGGCAGTGTGTTTCGTTATACGCAGACACAATGCTAGTGCTACTGCCAATTAAACTTGTAATCTTTCAGATTTCCGTCCTGGTAGGCTTTCCAACACCTGCGTTACTGGTGGCAGCAGCAAGTGTGTTTAATGATACAGTTAGCCTTGCTAGCTTCTCCACTTGTCTACTGTGTGAAATGAATCGGCACATAGCACAACTGTCCCTGTGAAAATGAACGAACAGCAAAGACGACGTAAACCATGTTAATCTATCTGCCTCGTTTCTTTATTCTGTCATCTCCATTTAGTTTTGGCAAATGTAAGAAATGGAACATGATTCAAATGTAAAAATTATGATTATAAAACAAGCTAAGTTGAACATTATAGCAGAGTAAAAGTCTCTCAGGAGGAATATCATGAACAGGGATCAGCTATTGTAATGTTTCCATTGTAACAAACAAAACTCATGAAACAACACCTGAAACCACAGCCAGTGTGTGGGACGTAAGATAACAATGGTCAGCCGGCAGGAAACATGCTCAGATTAGTTTGCTAGTGGTAGTGGACCTGGCTCCCCATTGGCTAAAAACCCTGATGCTCAAACAGTGTGCATCCCTTATCAAACATTTGTTTCCACCCTCTTTGTGGTACAAACAGCAATGTGGAAAATAATTAGGTAACGTTTAAAGGCTTCTCCTTTGCAGCCAGTTCTGAACTTTGTTTTCTTCGCATAAAGTGACAAACTTCATTGGCCCACACGACCACAAGTGGACTATGTGTTGTAGCTCAACCTTAGACTGCTGTGCCTCACTTCTGTAAGTACACTTACATGTAGTACACTGTGTACTTACTTGTGTAGTGCATGAAGTTTGACAGGGTAGTGTTGTCTCAAATCACACCAAAATATCTTCCAACTTGTTTGCTCATTTGACTTAAATTTTATTTGACAAAGAATTGAATAAACATGCTTTTACTTTAAGTGTGGTGTTCACTGCAACAAATGCAGCTTCGGCCAGAGTTTTCATGTTTTGGTGATCCCTCCCCTTCTGCTACGTAGCCAAGATGGCGACCATAGACCTGAGAAGTGTCCAGCATTCCAAATTCTTTACCCTTATGAGTACACCGGCACTGCACTGCATTTTGCCATAACTGTCAGTGTGAATGCTCTTCAGAATCAGAATCGGAAATCCTTTATTCGTCTCACAGTGGAGAAATGTATATTGTTACAGCAAAAGGTGGACAGTGCAGATAAGAGGTAAATGTATAGGTAAAACTTAAGTATGGAAGAATGTGAATTGACACACAGCTTCAGAGTGGTGGCCCTTCACATGATCTATCTTATGTCAGTTTAAGGAGACTCTCCAACTTTTATTCATATCATTTTAAAATTTGAAACATGTACCTCGTGAAAAATGTAGTGTAAAGGTCAGTAGGTGGCTTTAGCCCTACAGCTGATTCCATGCTGGGTGTAGTTTCCCATTGACGAAGCTAATGTTGGCTGACTACAACCGCTATCCTAATGTGTCAGATACATATTTAAAATTTTCATGGCTGTACCTACAGTTTGTGAAAAATGATTACAGTGGTACTAGAAACTAGTGCATCTGTCTTGTTGAAAGCTGAAGCTAATTAGATTTGATAGTGGATTCAGATTCAATAAATTGAACACAAACCCTAGCAAGTAACGTGACACAGCTTTGTTGGAGAGCTATCTGCAAACAGAATGGCTTCTGGCATCTAGATGAAATTACAAACAGCACGTGCGTGCATCATTTCCTGGGAATCCCTCGTGCATGTGTAGGCAAGTAAAACCCTGTTCAAGAATGGTGGACTGACATTGATTACTACTCTGTAGAGAGTTAATTATAGAATGTGAATATTTTGAGGGGCTATAACAGGAAAAAAAAAACATTGAATATGATGAAAATATTAAGGTTTATAACTTTAATATAAATCTATCAAAGTGATATAAGTGAACATCAGTTCTACTCTTATTTTTTAAGATGTTTCCTGTTGGCTGCCACATATCTGTACAGACCTGAACCAAGCAGATACATTGTGATTTTTGAGGAAATTGAGTCAATACGATCCATGTAAATACATCAATTAAATATTATTACATTGATATTCAAAGTAATACGGCTACATAATAAACTCCTGTACACTAGGGTTTGACTAAGAGTCTACAGCCATGTTGGCAGCTTTGTGAGGCGGTACACAGGATAGCTTTGAGCTAAATGCTAAAGCGCTGACCACTGACTCCAAAAAACCAAACAATTTTAAAGGGGAATCCCACTGATTTTAGATCAGCTAGTGTCTTCTGTGGCTTGCCTCAGAATGGAAAAGACGTTTACCAGGCGCATCTCATGACATTTTATTTCTGAGGCTGTGAAGTCAGTAATTTCTGCAAACACAGCAGGAAAGAAGGCAGATATTTTCAATTAGGATCCGTTTTTTGTGTTGTTTTTCATGTATTGTGTGCATTGTAGCACAGGGGGAACGCAGTTTTGTTTGCCTCTATACTGAGTAGTGCAAATGGAGGAAATGACAATAAAATACACCACAATGTATCACTATATTTCTGAATGTGAATATTCCCATAAAGTATGCAGTTAATATAATTGCATTAACATTCATGGTCCCTAGATAACCCTAATGACTTTCCGCTGTTGCTGCATTCATGGTTTTGAGTGAACTGTATTAGACGAGTTGTAACTATTTTGGTGATCCTTAGCTTTCCATATAGCACCACCATCAGGTTTTATTTTAATTTGATGTTTTTGTTTATGATCAAATACCAGTGACATTCCCACCAGTCTCAGCTGTAGGCTACTTTGTGTTTAGTGCTAATTTTCCAGTGTAAAGATGCTACCATGCTAAAATAAGATGGTGACCATGTTAAACATGTTGGCATGTTAGCATTGTGATTATGAGCATGATAGCATACTTGTGTTAGCATTTAGCTCAAAGCACTACTGTACCTAAGTGCAGCCTCACAGACCTTCTAGCAATTATTTTTTAACATTTTGTACCCCATCCACTGTGGCTCTAAATACAAAACACCTGATAACATGAATGTCAACAATACAACTTGAGGTACATTTTATTTTTCAGATGTTACTGGGTGTAGCAGTGTAAATACATCCATATAGCTTCAATTTCACTTTGGCAATGTGTGTTAATGTGTTAACAGTTAGTGATGAACATCATCTTCAGGCTGCTGACATGAGCAAACAGTGGAGTTTCTGTAAACCTCCTGCTGTGACTGCTGCTGCTTCCATGTAATGGTAGCTTATACGCTGACTGTGAGATCCATATAGAGACGCATGAGTTGTGGGGGACCTGTGCTCTTTTGGGTAGCAGACACACACAGACATGCTGACTTTATTTGTGTGAAAGGTTGATGTTGCGATAGAACAGTCCAGAATATCTCAATCCGTGTGATTACTTCATTTTATTCTTTTCGGCCATTGAAAATATCCCTGATAATCTTAGCCGTATTTCATTGCCATTTTCCCAAACATTGCCTGCCTGTAGAGCGAGCAACCCTCCCCCCCAACACTCCCTTCACAACACTCCTGTCGTGAATATAAAAAGATGATGCATTCAGCAATCAATGGTTGTAGCGCTGCTGTGCTGTTATCCCTCATGTCTGCTTGGGCCTCTGTGATTTAGTGAGGCTCCTGAGTGTCAGTAGTAGCACGGTGCACCGCTGGGGGAGGTGTATGTTTAGCATGGGAAGCTTGCATATCTGCATGAAAGAAAGGGTGTGTGTGTGTGTGTGTGCAGAGTTCCCCCTCTACCCCCCCAATCCTATCCACCATCCATCCCTCTGGGAGTTGGGGTGTATCCGTCGAAATGTGCTTTTGGCCCCCGCCTGACAAGCTGTTTTATTTAACAGGATGAGTTGCTCCTCTCAACACCACTTGGCGTGGTGACGTTTTAAACTAAGCGAAATTGAGCTGCTTAGGCAATTACAACATTCACACATCTCTTGGTAATAAAATAGAGGTTTATGAAGCGAGAGCGAGGGGAAAAAGGCTAACAGAGAGGAGGTGTTTGGTGTGGAGGGGGCTTCGGCTCTTAGATTTGTGTGGTTTTTTGCTGTTGACCCCTTAACCTTTGCTGGATTAGTCCTGGTTATGTGTGTGTGTGTGTTCAACATGCCCACATGGTAAATTAGCCTACAGACTCTTGTGTGTAATAAATCAGCCTCCCAAATGCCACCATGTGTAATTGAGATTTCATAGCCCTGATCTCATCTCTCTTCCTTCTATCTCTCTGTTCAGCTTTAAAAACCTAAAGAATAAAGATGTCTCCCCCCCTCGCCTCCACCATGATCCACCACAGCCATAATGAGATTTGATGTTAATCCCGACACAATATCACAAGATTACGCGCCTCCATAATGCTCCACGCAGGCACTGCTGGCGGTGGAGAATGGGTTTGGCACGTGCAGAGGAGGCTTGGCTGGGAGAAAAAGCACATTAATGTAATCTAAGTGTAATTGGGTTGTAATGCAGCTTGTATGTAGATGAATTGAGGAGCGAGAAGGTGGTTTTTTTTCCCCCGTTACATCCTCCCTGTCAGCCGTGCTCAGGGAGGGAGAGCAGGCACAACATAACGCCAAGAGAGAGAGAGAGAGAGACGCTGGAGGTGCCTCAGTGGGAGAGACTGATAGAGGGAGGGCAACAGATTGCTGGACTGGGCAAAGGGAGGGAGAGATTATTTATCCCCAAACTGATGTCAAATTCTTGTAGCAAGAGTGGATTGGTCAGAGAATGTGATTAATGAATGGAGAGAGCCAGGAGAGTTAACAACAGAGACCAGGGTGATGACTAAACTGAGAGGGTCGCGTGAAGAATTACATTTGAAGCCGTTTTTGGGGAGTTCAGTGCATTACATTTGTTCTCACAAAATGAATTTCAGTTAATAGAGGACTGTGTTGAGGTCAACTATGAATTCATTCATGGAAATCAGGAGTTATTCAGGAGATGGAAAACAATATTTCCAAAAAATGATGTTTTGCTTTGTACTGAAAGAGTTACATTCAGCATGTTTACCTAAATGGATTAAAATGGTGTTTTGTGCAAATATTTTCAATGAAAGTGTCAAAGCAGTGTATCTTGTTTTAATAGTTTTAACCACTGAACTTGTACATTTATTTTGGAAGATTTTCTATGGTGATTGGCTATTGTGATTTATAAATAATAAGACTAATTAATGGACTAAATAAACTGGAAACAGCCTCAGATACCACCCTGATGAAGGCATGATAGCCCAAAGTGTGCATGTGATTGACCATTGAACGACCCCAGGGTCCAATTATTATATTATAAGAGAAATTAAAGGGTTGAAAAGAGAAAGAAGAATGAGCCCGCTGTGCATTTTACAATTTAGTCCACACAAACAATTGTGTGATTGGCTCAGTCTCAGTTTCAAATACAAACGTGTCTTGAGTTTGGATTAAACAAGCAAGTGGTACAAATGTACTTAGAAGCATGTTCTTCACTAATTTGTTGGAAAGTCTTTTTGAGTTAACACATTAAAGTTTTCCACCCAGAATTAGCTAGGTTTGCTAAGTGCTAAGTGGCTCTGAAGATTCAGCAAATACACCAACAAAGCAGCAGATTAGCAGCAGGACAGGATGTTCACCTGGTCACGATAGCGTGGTGGTGAGATGACATAGTGAGTCGCACGGCTAGTTGGTAAACCTCTATCTGGCAAGCTAATTGCTGACACGCTAGTCAATCAGCAAATCTCAGTTAATGTAGCTCTCTATGCTATCTAGCTGGCTGGTCACTGATGAAGCCATATGTTCGTAGTTCACTGTGGTCTCACAATGGTTTGCAAGTCATGCCTCTTTTGTGGAGCTGCTTGTATTCTATCGGAGGAAGGTTAGATCAAAGGGGTTGATGCAATATGCTACATCTTGCAATGATACTGTAAGCTGTTTTTGGTGACGTGTTCAGTTACTAAGGGGCTGCTCAAGGTAACTTCCGGGTCACAGGGTTTTGTTGTGTTACGGGTGAGTGGAAGGAAGTGTGTGTGTGTGTGTAATGTGGTGTGTAAGAAAAAGTAAAGTGGAAACTAGTCGGACCCCAAGAGTTCTCCGTGTTTTTATTTTCTATATCATTGATATCATATAGGCGCCTGATTAACGTGTTGGACTCTCACACTCTCCCTCACTCTTCTCTCAGAAGTCTGCACTGACAAGATGGTTTGCTATTGATGACTGGCTCAATCATGTCCCACTAAAATTTAAGACAATGCAACACATTTGGGCAAAAACCAATAGCTGACAGAGGCAATTCCATTGATATGAAGTGATTTTGCTGCTTAACTTTGCACTTTTATATGGTGGCGTGGTCTGGCCTTGTAGACAGTTAATCCATAGAAAAGATAATATCATTAAAACATTTACCATATTCTGGTTTTTAGCTCTGTTATTAGTTGCTCACTGGCTATAGGCATGGTGTTGCTTCTCCGTCATCCACTGGTGATTTGCAGATTCCCTGCAGCTGCAAAAGTCCTGATAGCTTCCCTTTTTATTGTCGTTACATTTGTCATAAATGGTTTAATTAGGAAACTTGCTGCCAGTGTGAAATTTGAAATCCCAAACGAGCAAGGGTGCTTGGCAGGTGCCATTTTAGCTGTGAGGATTATCATTCCTGAATCATTTTACTGTCACTACCAGACACTGTGTCGTCTCTGGGAACAATAAACTGCAGGGTGCCAGTAAAACGTCAGGCTCGGGCAAGTGTGCGGAACAAAAAACAAACGGCTGAAAAGTGACACTGCAACATGCATTTCTCAAGTTAATGAGCTGCTGCTTCTTGTATCAGTCTTCACCTTCACAATAGTGATTACCCTGGTAAAGACGCACACACACACGCCTTCTATCCGCAGTTACCGTGACGACAGAAAAGGCCATGTTCCTTAAACTTATTGCTACCTGCAGCTCGTCAGCTGTCACTCCAGTGATTCTTCATGTGTGAAATCAGGAAGAAATTTGCACGAGAACAGTCAGAAGTTTGTGTTTGCATTGCTTTTATTTGGTTGTTCGTACATTTTAACTGCGTTCGCCTACCAAGGTTTTCTGTTCGTGATGCATAGCCGTCCGTTTCTGTTGCTCGCCTGCTGTCACTCCCTTGGCTTTCACGTTTTCCTCACCTGCATTGTACTCTCCCTTTTCCTCTCTCTCGTTCTCTTGTTCCTCCTCTCTCTCTGTGGCACTCTGCCTCCTACTAGTCTGAATTCTCATCTGTAAGAGCGTCTGCACAGCTATACTTGGTGTTGTAGCCAAGTTGATGTTTCCTGTCGTGTGTGTTGAGCTGTGAATGTTGCGTCACTTACACACCAGAGGGCGTAGGCAGGTAATCAATCACTACCTGTTTAGGTGTAGAGTCGTGGAGGAATTAGGAAGGAGGAGGAGGCCACACAGTTTTTGGGTTTTAATTCACAGTTAGCGTTTTGTTTGTCGTATATTACTAGCTTGGTTTTACGTGTGCATATTTCTGTGAGAGAAATGTAGCTGGTTCCATCTCCTTATACTGTGTGGAGATCTGTCCTCCTGTCCTCATACTGTGTGGAGATCTGTCCTCCTGTCCTCATACTGTGTGGAGGCCTGTCCTCCTGTCCTCATACTGTGTGGAGATCTGTCCTTCTGTCCTCCTGTCCTCATACTGTGTGGAGATCTGTCCTTCTGTCCTCCTGTCCTCATACTGTGTGGAGGCCTGTCCTCCTGTCCTCATACTGTGTGGAGATCTGTCCTTCTGTCCTCCTGTCCTCATA
>JAVQJV010060982.1:0-11355 GCA_036024995.1 Gadopsis bispinosus | reverse complement strand
ATGATGTTTACAGGCGAACACATGATGTTTACAGGCGAACACATGATGTTTACAGGCGAACACATGATGTTTACAGGCGAACACATGATGTTTACAGGCGAACACATGATGTTTACCGGCAGTTAAACCACAGCAGTCGTCTGGAAATCCGCTCCGCGCTTCCTGCTCGGCGCTCATCGGCGGGACTGTTTGGTCGCCAGGGGTTACGGGAGTGGGGGGGCGGGGCACAGTGACTGACAGCGCCGAGGGCCAATCAGGTCCCGGCTGTGAGATGACGTCCACTGATTGTAAACAGCGGCAGCGGCGCAGCTCGCGCACACGGTGACGGACAGCGGAGCCGTTTATCGAGTTCGATGACTCAGTTCGCGACTCTAAAAAAAAAATCAATGTGAGTAAGTTATTAATTTTAATCAGCCTCGGAGGTCCGGACACACGCCGCGTGCCGCAGCGACAGGTGGAGGCAACTAGCTGATTGACCTCCAGTCAGAGGTGAGTGAACGTCCTGCTTCCTTTCCTTCTTCTTGCTCCTCTCACCTTGGACCGGGATCGACAGGATTTTAGTTTTAACTCGCACGCGACAGATGATGAATGTTTTATAGTTTGCCGCGATGGTGAAAGCTGATCAGGCTTCAGACTGTGAGCTGCTGTGTATTATTCAACACTGCTCAGGTACACCTGACTCCACCTGACTCCACCTGACCCGGGTAAAGGCCGTAAAGTAGATTTATTACAGCTCCATGTTGCTCCTGTGCCAAATGATTGCTTTTGTTTGTTGCACTTTCAGTCCAGCAGGGCCGCAACAAATCCTATATATGAAGCTTTTCATGTTGAGGCCGTAGTTTGAAAGTTCAGAGGACTTTAAATATAATAAAGTATAATACTACAACGCTGCCACTAACGTCTCAGAAGGTTTGACGTACACACAAAAAAGAGAGGCTATTGTATTTTGGTTACATTACATATTACTGTTGTACATATTAACTAAAGAATAGAAATATATCATTACTTTTTGTCCCACCAAGGCTACACTTGCCCAAACATATAAATGACCATAATTATTTTTTTAATAAAATGTTATTGATCTCAGAAATGCTGTAATGCCAATTTTTATTGCTTGCGAGTCAACCGAATGTAACTGATTTTAGATATGGAGGATTCCAGTGACTTGTATGTTGTGTGTGAGACAAATGGCCGACCTCCTTGGGCCGACCTCCAGCAGCAGCGTCCGGAAAATCTGGACAATGTGGAGTTTCTCCGCAGGAAGATCAAATATTACTTCATGAACCCCTGTGAGAAGTACCACGCTCGCGGCCGGAAACCATGGAAACTCCTGCTGCAGATCATCAAAATCGCCATTATTACTATCCAGGTAGTAGGAATCTCAGGCAGGACCTGAACAGAAGTTGTGTTGTTTCACCGGTCTGGTACCAAATGTCTTTTTTGTCCCATCTTAGTTGGTGTCTTTTGGGCTGAGCAACCAGATGGTTGTCACGTTCAAGGAGGAAAACCTGCTGACATTCAAGCACCTCTTCTTGAAAGGTTTTGTTGATCAAGGCATGCAGACGTATGCAGTGTACAGACAGGCTGACGTTTATGATCGCATCGACTACATCATTGAACAGGTAACTGAAGGCTTGCATTTTCTTTTTATTTCCTTGTTTGTTTCTTGCAAGGAACCCTGGGAAGATGTAATTCTTGATGCATAAATCTGCTGTGAAACTACAGTTAACCTGAACAACCTGAACTTCTCTTCCACCCCAACACTTTAAAATCAACAGCAAACCCAACTGTACTATACCTGAGATTTCAATTGTTCATTTCTAGTATGGACTTCTGCACAACATCACAGTAGGCAATCATGAGTATGACAAAAATGGCTCCATCTACACCTCCCTGTCGCTGTGTCAGGAGTTCTACAGAAACGGTTCAATCCTTCCTGGAAATGAGACCTTTGAAATCGATGCGGAAGTGGAAACTGGTATGTATGTACGCGTGATTGTCGGCGTTATGTGAGGATTATTAACCAAGTTTAATACGTTTATTTAGCAAAACGGTCCACATTTCTTGTTTTCCATTGTCTTTCTCTTTGTCGTGGCTTGTATCCAACAGAGTGCCTCGAAGTTTATCCGACGTTTCACCCATCACTGCGGGAAGTACAACATTTTCAATTGCATTTCAAAAGGTTTGTGCGTCATATTTAATTCTAGTTTTTATCTTTGGTTTCATATATGGTGTAAAAGGGGGGGGGGACAACCTCAGTTAAATGTACCTACTCTGTCTTCCAGGATGCTCTCTGTCAAGATCTCATTTGTTCTCAAGGCCATAAACCTGCAGACAGTGAGACATCGAGAGCTGCCGGACTGCTACGACTTTACAGTTCTTGTACGTTTTCGAGTCTTCATAGCTCAGGAAATGCAAGTGGATCACATCAGATTTAAAAGCGGTGACATGACACACGTGATCACTGCATTGCTACGTTAATGGTGCCTACAATTCCTTGTGACACTGAACAGATGTTGGTTAAAATTAAGAGTCGGTGTCAGTGCTGTGTTTTTGTTTAATTAAGATACTTTGAGGACACAAATCTGAGCATTCTGTTTGCAACACTAGTTATATAGTCAAATGTTAGCTTCAGGGCCTCCATAAGTGAATGTTTATCTGTTGGGGTTTGGCTGCAAGGATACAAGTCCTTTATCAACCGTTTTCTTTTCCTTCCTTAAATCACGGCTGTCTGGTTAACAGATCACTTTCAACAACCAGGCCCATAGTGGCAGGATAAAGGTTGACCTGGAAAATGATGTAGACATCAATGAATGCAGAGAGTGGAAAGTAACTGGAGCATGTAAGTTTTCCGATCTTAAATTGGTATTTACACAGGAATCATCCTTAAGCCCACGTCCAGGATCCCTGGGACTCATTTCGGCTGCTCGCTAAGCTTGAGACTTTGCTGCACGTGAAATCAGTTTGAAGACGCTCGTCCTTTTGATTTCTCCGTTTCCTCAGCTGCCAGAAACATATACCTGACTGTGCTGTTTGACTGCCTCATCATTATAACGTGCATCGCCTCCTTCACCCTCTGCACGCGCTCGGTGATCAATGGGATTCAGCTGCAGTTGGTAAGTAAACTGAACTGACCATAAAACACAGCAAATATTTTTGTTATCCTGATTGTTGGTTTATTTGCCAAGACTTAAGAAAAGGTACGATTGCCTGATGCATAGCTGTTCATTATGGAAGTCGCAGCTTCTTAGGATTTACATCTTCACTTATCTGTCTGTTAATTAAATATGTATATTATTTACAGGTTCAACGGCAGCCAAGAGGACGCTTATCTCGTCTATGCTTGTCCTTTTTTTATTTCGACGCTAACTCTCGGATGTTCTAATGATTGTAAATAGGTCACAACTCAAGCACATCCTTTCTGGTAGTGATGTAATATGCAGCCCATTAGTTTTTATGTTATTTGATCTCCATTATTTGGTTTGTGCTCATTCCTGGGTCTGTAATCTTTTTATTTCTTGTTGGTGCCGAGTCAACGCACCCCTGTAAAGTTCCCCGTTTGATATGTTAAGTTTGAGACATTTAAACAGAGACTTAACTTTCTGTTGTCAACAGCAGTACGCACTCTACTGCAGGAGCCACTGCCTTAAAGAAGTCCCATGGTCAGACAAGTTGGAGTTTTTGAATGGTTGGTATATCCTGATCATTGTTAGCGACACACTGACCATCATCGGCTCCATTCTTAAGATCCAGATCCAGACTAAGGTAACGGTGATTTGCTATTACAGTATAGATGTTGATCCATGTTAACAGCACTTTTTTTTTTTTTTTTAAATATTGCATTTAATCAATATTGGCTGTGCTGCCTGACATGTACTTGAAAATATTCCGTCAGTCTGTTTGTCATATTTTTTAAACATCCACTGTTTCTTTTAGGTCCTCACAAGTTATGACATCTGCAGCATCTTCCTTGGGACAGGCACCATGTTTGTCTGGATTGGAGTCATCCGCTACATGGGCTACTTCAGGAAGTATAATGTAAGACCAGATCATTTCTGGGTCCTTCTTTTGCTAGTTGCTAGGTCAATGTAAGACCAGGTCTTACATATCAATAAGACCATATCAAATACAGTACATGTTCATCGGTGTCACATGTAGTGTAACTTCACAATACAACAGTAGCGCTGATCCTGTTTGTTTTTCAAGATAAATCTGCAAGTATCTCTTTTTTTTTTTTTTTTTTTTTTGGTTTATACACCACCACCTTCAGGAAAATACTTCCTATACTTATCATCAATGAAGCAGTGCAACATTGTACCTTGTCCTTACATTCTGAGGCCTTATTTGAAATGTGATGTGTGTAATTTTTAGGCCTATTCATGCTGATTTTTGAGACAAACTCCACTCCTGTGTGTGTGTATATTTCTCCAATCCTTTACCCACATGTACTGTGCCTATTTTCAGATTCTCATCCTGACACTCAGGGCAGCTTTCCCAAATGTTATTCGTTTCATCTGCTGTGCTGGAATTATCTACCTGAGTTACTGTTTGTGCGGCTGGATTGTCCTTGGCCCGTATCATGAGAAGGTAAGGACCGTTTACACAACACAAAAGAAAGGTCAGCTGGATTTTCACAAAAGCCAAACCAGAAAATATTTACAATTGTAATCAGGTTCTGCTGGTTTCTGTAGTTGAACATGAAGAGCAGATACAAATATCCTTTTTTTTTTTTTTTAGTTTCGGACCTTGAACACTGTGTCAGAGTGTCTGTTCTCCCTGATCAACGGAGACGACATGTTCCCCACATTCAAGAACATGACGCAGAAGAGCAGCCTGGTGTGGGTCTTCAGCAGGGTCTACCTCTACACCTTCGTCTCGCTCTTCATCTACATGATCCTCAGCCTCTTCATCACAATCATCACCGACACCTATGACACCATCAAGGTGAGAATTGTAACCCATCATCCTGTATTAGTATTTTCCCTACCCAGTTTTGAAGGATGGTTTGGGTGCTGGTTGTTCAGACAAGTACAAGATATCCTGCTTAAGCAAAAGCAGCAACACCACAGTGTAGAAATACTGTTAAGTCATCCATTCAAACTTTTAAGCACTCGCGTAGTACAGTCCATTTCAGAATGTATGTTATAATATTGGATTATAATAGTTGACTCAATGTGTAGGTCAGTCTTGCAGCTGGTGAAGGTGGGGTTAATTTTAAATACTTAATACTGCTGGGTATAATATTTGCTAGTGGAGTAGATAAATGGAAATACTCGAGTACCTCAGTAGTTCTTTACTTGCAGTTGCGTAACACTACTGGAGAATGGTAATGTTGAATTTGCAGTCATAAAAAGAAACTGCCACACCAAGTGTAAAACTGTGACTTGTTTCATTTAGCAGCAGCAGCAGAGTGGAATCTCGACAGAGCTGCAGAAATTCTTGTCGGTGTGTAAAGACCTGCCGAACTCTGGTGTGTACAGACTCGACGAACACAACAGCTGCTTCTTTAACTGCTGCATCAACAAGTAAGTCAAACTCAGCTCACCAACACCAACTACTTTATCCTGCTGGGAGCTAATAGCATTGGTGTTTTCACATACGGTGCTTTTTAACATCAACCACAACCCTTATTAGGACGATTAAACTGGGGATGCAATCTCAGAATGGCAAAGCACTTAAACTCTGTAGTCGCTGGGCATAACATCTCTAATAAAGACATTTTCTCCTTTCAGGTGCAGGAGGCATCAAGAGAGGCTGACTTCAGAGGCATAGCAGGCCGTTAATGTGGAGATATTGAAAGGCTATACTGTATACTATAGCCTAACAATTCATATGCACTTTATACTGTTTAATGTGAAGGAGTTTCAGTGCTGAGAAGACCAGACCCCAGTGGACATTAAGGAACTGCGACACTCAAGTCTGGTTCACTGCCCTGATGTGGAGAGCACTTTCTAAATATTTATACTTATGTGGGGGAGGGGAGGGGAGAGAGAATGTTGTTTAAAATTTTAATCGTTTTCCGAAGCATGTCACATGGAAGGAACTCCATGTTGTTCACTCAAGGTGATGAATCAAGGTTAAATAAATAAGCTGTAATGTAAAGTCATGAGATTTTATTTCCCCATTATCAGGAGAAGGTACCAATATAAAAGCTAAAACAACACACATGTTAGCCCCCCATAAAAACAATCCCATTTCAGTTGATGGCAATTATAACTCCACGCATACAACCTTTAACAATGTACAGCTGACTGTCTTTCAACGCAATATTGGGAAGCAGAGTCTATAAATGCTCCACGATCACCAGTAAAGGTGGACGTGGACCTTTTCCCCCAGAGAAGATTTCAGTTGACTCAGTTGTCTGAGATCAATTCACACCAAGATGCACCACTCTGAAAGACTTGATGTAAATCGCACATGGGTTCATAGAATGCCTCATGTCCATCATCATAAAGCAGAAATCCCTTCGGTTTGGCTTATGTTCTTTAGAATACAATACTTTGGTCCAGACACCTTGATGCAAGCCTCCCGAACAGGCAGACGTCATCTACAAACAAGTCCATAAGTGTTCAAGAACCAACATTTCCCACGATTTACATCCACAATGACCAGATCTGTGTTGTTTGAGACCTTAAGTCATGGCAGTGTCACAGGAATGTTGTCAAGACATTCCAAAAAGGCAGGAATTTAGAGTATTGTGGGCTACAAAAGATACAAAAAAAAAAAGTAAGCTTCATCCGTTCTCCTGAGACAATATGAACAGTCAGTCTGGTTTGGATTGGGTGACGCCAGGAGGCGGCAGGACTCGCTGCTCCTCCATCCTGTTGGACTGAGAGCGCAGGATGAGACTGAAGAAATCCTCATCTGGAACAGTTGGTCCCTTAGCTTTAGAAGGTGGAGCAGCACACCTCTGGTCGTTAAGTCGGGAGCCCTAAAATATTGACAAGGCAATTGTTGCTTTTAAAACAACAATTTACAGCACGACTAGCCATAATTCTGGTCTTAAATCCTAGGCCCTATTTTAAGGACTAAGTGACTAATAGTTGGCAAAAGGTTTGGAATTGGTCCAGTACAGAGCAGTAAAATAAAGTATTAATAGAATCTATATCTGTAATATGGGAAACAATATGCTTGGCCAGCAAGGATTTTACTGGATTTCCTTTTCTCACCTGGCACTTGACTAGCATGTCGAAGAAGACATCATCGCCCTCCGGTGGCTCAGCGCTGGCTTGCAGCTGACTGTACAGGGAGGGTGTGCGAGTGGTATCTGTACTGGAGATCGGGGCTGGCGGGAGATATTAGTATTAGTCATGATGCGAGTAGTGACATCGAGGGAGATGACAAGTGAGCCGTACTTTGTTACCTTGTGGGTGGACTTGATCTGTGCTGGAGGTGGAGGGTGTATGAGGCGGGTTGGAGGTGCTGAGACGTAAGCCAGGAAAATGGTTCAGGCTGACTCGCTGGTCGTCCAGACGACGGTCCTGGGAGCTGGCCAGCAGCTCCAGGAAATGACCAGGACCCGGCAATGTTTCGCACTCCAAAATAGCTGGAAACAAACACGGTTACAAATGTAGTATGGTGTATTGCGCTTGTGCTGGTAACCGTGAGTTGTGGCTTTTGTTCCTACCCAGCATTTCATTCTGATCTTGGAGAAGGTAAATACAGGAAAAGGAGCACAGAGTTTGAGACGGGTTAGTTATTCTATGACATTTCAAGCAACACTACACTTAAAATCTATCTTGAGAATAAATAACTCCCCATAGATGTGAAAGTTGGCTATAAAAGAATGTAGTTTCATCCTGCGTGCCAGCCTCTGTGGGTGGAGCAGTTATCAGGATGGGCAAAGTGTTTATAAAACCCAAAAAGGTCCATAAACGCTGCTTTGCTCAGCGAAGGATGAGACTACAAACATGTTACATGAACCTTTCAAGGCTGGAAGAGTTGGAGTATTTGATACTCAAATCTTAGATTTTAGGTGGTGTATGACTTTACGTCGCCTTTGACACAGGAAACAAGGGTTGATCACAAACATTTAATGTTTAAAGGGCACACTCGTGGACATGCTGCATTCACACCATATAAAGGCAGAGGTGGCATCATTACACAGCTGACTCTGAATATGATGCGTAATTGGCTCGTCATTAATGATGAACATGTGTCTCAATAGGGAAAGCCTGTCAAGAACAAATGTCTTTTACATGTTTCCACTTGAAAAGATGAGCCGGAATATTGTTCCACTACATCTGGTGTGAAGACAGATGGACTCACATTTCCTTTCAGCTACAGGTGGGGTGGAGGAGGGAGAGGGATGAGCAGGGGGATGGCTTTGGCCATCCAATAGGAAACACCTTTGATCGTCCATTCTGTTTCCCTGGAAACGAGAGAGGAGGTCGAAAAAGCCATCCTCTCCAATAGTGTCCCGTGATCCTGGCTGCAGTGTCAAAAAACAAAAAAATTGACTTAACATTAGAAAAACTTAATGCTTCACAACTGTCGTTACAGAGGTCATCTTACACTTGGTGATGGCCATTTTTCCACTTATGACATTTTACAGATGAATCCATAATTTGGACTGTTCGTTGCAGCTTTAAGGCTGGTTAAACACATGTAGATATTTGCTGGTGATGGTGAAATCAGGACAATGATTAGAAACTAACTTTCTAAAAAGGGGTAAAAAGTGAAAGCTGAACTTTGCTGTAGAGTTTGAAGGTATTGATTTGTTGTGCATAGCACCTTTGAGATACAGTTGAATTCCTGTGTGTGGACACGTGGAGGGCAAAACGTTTGACACCACTGTAGGTTGTAATTAAAAAGTTTTTTTTTTTTAAAAAAAAAAGGTGTTCATTTGCTAAAAATTAATTTTTGAGCTTTGACTTTACGGTCACAACAAACTGGAGTCTAACCTTGTTTTGAAGCACGAGTCAGAAACGATGAGCACACGTTGCCACATGGAAACATTTCCTTCATACTGAACATGAATAAAATCCTCGAGGCTGCATCATACAGTAGGATACATGTGTCACAACCTTCTCTTGAAGGTGAATCATCACTGCCCGTAAGCCTCTCGTGGGTTCTTCCAAAGAAGTTATGACTGGGCAGGACAATCTACTGTATTTAGAAAATACCTTGGGAGACAGTGGCGAGTCCACCTCAGCAGCTGAGTGCTCGGTGCGGCTTTCGTTCGGGTCCTTAGACGATGATTTGTTGTTCTTCTGCTTCTTGCTTTTCAGCCGATGGAAGAGGAAGAGCTTAGTCGAAGCCTTGAGTGTGTTGTTCTTTGAAGAGCCGGGGAATACGTCCTCCTCCCAGTCCTGTACATTCAGGGTGGATGGACATGAGCATGTGAACGGCAGAGCGAGGTAAAGGGAAATGTATCGTTACCTAACCTGACAGAAACGCGGTTAGAAATGTCGAACGTTTCTGCTTACATGTTCCTGAAGCTGTAACACACGGCTGATTTAACTCATTTTACATTATTAAGAGGAAGACATTTGCTGTGCACCAAATTCAGGAAAACCGCACCCATAATTTAACATGCATCACTTTGAATGGGCACCATCATTTGGCAGCCTACTGCCCTTTCATTGTCAAAAGAAATTCATTCATTGGAGGCAAATGATATGATTATCCAAAACTAAGAAAACCATTTCATGTCATGTTTGCATGACAATTCATGACAGTTTCTTATGTTACAAGTTAAAAAGCTGGGAGTGTTGAGTACATGTATGCAAACGGAAGAGTTGAACCATTTCATTTGTTGGACAGGCTTTGAAATCAGCGAGCGACTTCCACTGGGTTGCAATGCATTAAAGACTCAAAAATACACAGCATAAATGTTTGTGCCTTGTGAAGTATTTTTATACACACTGGTGGATGTGCTGGTGAATCTCCGGATTGATCTTTGTCAGGACTTGAACTCCGTTCCAGGTTCTCTGCACTGCTTCTTTTCCTTAACGGAGAAATGACCCCTGAAACAAAAACACAAAATTAAACTCTGGCCACATTTAATACTTGTACAGCACCATCACAACTATAGGACGACTAATTTATAATATCAAAAACAAAGGGGGCCCTGTAGTGTTTCCTTGAACATTCACAACAGTTATGTTTTCAGTGTAACTCGCTGTGTGTTATTTCCTTGCCAATAAATCATTTGCTGATCTTTGAAGTATTCAAATCCTATATTGTTTACATTCATGTTTATTAGCTTGTCGTCTTCCCTTCTTGGAACGCGACAGCCACCTGTAGATCGGTGGAATAGTGGGACACCATTGGTAGGACTGTATCGCATCACCAGGGACCCACAAAAGAATTTTACATCTCTGAACGAGTGCACGAAGATCATTTAACTGTGCTGGAAAAAAAAATTCAGAAGTGTAACGGGATACTGCTACACGTTCCAAAATGTATCTTTTAAAAAGGTCTTGAAAATGACCGGCTTTTCTGAAGAGTGCAGATTTACCTGCGAGGTTGGGGTATCGTGCCGACAGAGCAGAGCTGTTGCTGTTGGTGTTGTGGAAGATGTTGGGGTTGATGTTGGAGCTGGACTTCAGGCCTACGACCAACCGCAGGTCCGACAAGTTCATCCTGGCCGTCACCTCACCGCTTTTGTCTCCCGTCTGCAACATTGACGATGTCAAAGTTAATGTAAACAAAGCTGAGCTCCAAAAAACTAGACACAACCTACTTTTTCTAAGTGGGGTTCATTTTTAGACTTTATAGTTTGTATGTCCATAAAAATCCTTAATGCATGCAGATTCAAATGCTGGATTCAGTACAAAGCAGCTATTAGTCCACATTGTTCCCCATACAACCAGTAGAGGGGGGTGTTGCCTGATGGCAGCTACAGATTGGTCTCTGAGGGAGGAGGTAGATGTCAACAGTCATCACCTCTTTGGCAATTTCCAGATGTTTCTCAGCAAAGTACATGGCTTGCTGGTGATTCCCCAGGGCGGTGTGGGCATTTCCTAGACTCCAGTACGCTCTTCCTTCACCGACTCTGCAGCGAGACACAAAGGGAAACAGGCTGAGCAACTTCAGCCGCGGTTACGCAAGAACTTGGGAAGGGCATTCATCAAACTCCCACAGCACAATCGCAAAAACCTGATCATAACATGAGCTCATGCTCATTTCACCATTACATGTTTATCATAGCCCTAAAAATCTCTGTGTACACCGTTCAGTGTACAAAAATATTTGTATGAGTAAATAGACCATTTCAAACCCAATCACTTTAGATATGGAAATGGTCCATTTCATTTTAAGATCCGCCGCCCCCCGGGGGGGGGGGGGGGGGCGGGGGAGGGGGGGGCGTTTGGGGGGGGCGGGGGGGGGGGCCGGGGGGGGTGGGGGGGG
>JAVQJV010060981.1:0-14342 GCA_036024995.1 Gadopsis bispinosus | reverse complement strand
GGGGGAGGTAGGGTAAGAGCAGGATGAAAGAGAACACAAGGGTTAATAATGTAACAAGTATTAATCTGAATATATTTGGTCTGGACTGTTGGTTGAACAAAACAAGTGATTTGAATATGTCAACTTTGGCTATTACTATTTTCTGACACTTTATACCCAAATTATTTATCAGTTTATTGAGAAAATAATAGACAGATGAAATGAAATAATCATTAGTTGCAGCCCTACATAAGTATGAGTTCTGTTTTTTTTTTTTTTATTAAAATCGGATGTTTTTTTATTTTTTATTTTATTCATGAGTTCATGTTTAGTAGTTTTGTTTTTTCTTCCCGTGAGTCAGATGCGTTAATTGTATCTGTTTCTGGCTGCCTGTTGGTCAGGAAGACTTTGTGTGAGAGGGAAGATGAGTCATCTAATGCAGAGAAATCATAATTAGACTTCATGTCAAGAGAGACATCAATACAGATGCACATAAACAATCACCGGAACACACAAGCAAGCCCCTCGGTGCTCAGACAATACACAGACACATGAATGAGGTGTTTGATTTAGTGTCGAAGAACATGACGGTTTCACTCTGTGAGACATGCAAACACAGTTCAGCCATCTAACACACGCACACACACACACACAGCAAATATAGACTCATATGAATGCATGAAAACACACACAAACACTCGGCAGGAAATAGAGACAAGACAGAGCCTTCAGCGCAGGCGAGAAAAAAAAGACTTTCACTGGTGGTTTCCATGGAAACTGTTTCCCTTTCACTTTAGGGGGAGGGCAAGCGACGAGTGGATTTTTTGGACATTTAAGGTGGCTCATGGACAGGTTGGGAGGGAATTAAAGGTGGTTTGAAGTGTGAATCCATCTGACTTTTCCCGCCTCGAGAATGAGAAGGGTCGTTTGAGGTAATGGCAGTGCAGTGCGGGCGCTTTGAGCAAACAGTAAAGCAGAGCGAAGATAATTGCGACATGCACCTCTTTCACCTTGGGCTGCACAGTCAGCATGCTCAGCCACCAGGATACCCCTTTCAGACACACACATGGATTGTTCATATCAAGATCACATATCTGTTCATAATTACATTACAGCATGAGGGTATGATGCCACAGTATCAGTGTCACGCAGACCAAGTAATTGTAAAAATAATAGAGCTACGGATTTGTGTGTGTGAATGTGTGTGTGTCAGTGAGTGACTGTGAATCTCAAAAGATCTGAGAGGGTCGGGTGGTGTTTTGGGCTGGGTATCATTTGAAGGTTTTCGGTACTAGCAAAAGTACGGTACAGATGCCAACAAACAAACATCAAAGATACGAACAATATTGTTTTCAATACCTTGCTTGGAGAAATTTAAACATCTTGGTAGTGCTTTATTTTACGACTCGTAACTTCCAAGTAATTTCCCCAAAAATATATGATATGAAGAATAGTATAAAGTTTATGCCATAGTTGTATTTTCTAAGTAAATATTGAGGTGGAAATGGCGCTTTTGTTTCAAGGACATTCTTATTCTTAGTTCAATAATAATTTACCAAATTATTAGGAAATTATTGTTACCAGCACAACTTTCTACAAAACTCATCTTTCAGAAGAAGAAGCCAAAGTTCTGAAATATGAAATGTTATGAAAACACTGTAACTCTGGAGAGACATGTGATGAGTTGGTATTGAGGTTTGATGCCCAGTGCTAGCAGTGTTGCCATTGAGATGATTAGTTGTTGTCCTGTGCAAGCTAGTGGTTCGAAATAAAAGCACCGCACCGCCACTTCCCTAAACCCCCCCGCCCCAACGGCCACCACCACACACCCAACACATCCTTACGCACACCATGTTCCCACTTTGTCTCACTTTGTCTCACCAAGGTTGTCAGTTCTAGTGTGTCTTTGTAAATACGTATGTGTGTGTGTATTTGTGTTTTACTAATAAGCTCAGGGTCAAACCAAGTACCCCATTTCTAGTGTATATATCACCTTTTTCAATCTGTTTGGCACTAGTATTCTTCTACCTTCAACAGGTTTGCTTTACTTCTATGTGGGAAAATGCCCACCCATCAACATACTCATGAATTTCATGAATTAGACTCTTTAATACAAGACATGAAGATGAATTAATGTGCGGGAGGAAGATCAACCTTTCAAGAAAGCTTGCTGATGAATGCTAATCAGAAGCGCTGTATTTCTAGTATATGTCTGAGTGGGAGGGTTACTGAGAGTTACTGTGTGTGTGTGTGTGTGTGTGTGTGTGTATTTTTGTATGTTAACTGAGCCTTATAGTGCAAGGTCAATCCCTTGTTGTGCTCCCCATGCCTTAGTGAAAGCTGAATGTTTCAGTTTAGTATACACCGGCAGAGGGAGCTGCGATGTATATTGTGTGCGTCAGTGTAAAATTTGGAGAAGTGAAGTAGAATAATAGGTCATGGACTACAGGAATTTTAGCAGCACCATGACCCAGTTCTTTTTCGATAGAGAGAGGAGAGCTAAATCTGCAAAAGTGATGGATGAAGTGAGGAGGGAACAGAGAAGCCAGTGGAAGGAGAACGGGCAAAAACAAGTGGGTGGGTGAAAGAAAAAAAGAGGCAAACATGAAGTAGTATGGTGAATGTGAATTTGGCCTTGAAGGATTTGTGCACATGACAAAAGGAAGAGAATGGAATAAAAAGGAAAGTGGGATGATGTGTCACACAATTTTAAATGTTCTTTACTACTGCCCTGCTTTATATTGATGTCTGTGTTGTGATTCGTGTCTCCATGAAGAAGCCACCACTACAGATCGAAGTGTTGTCCGTCTATTAAAGGAGCACTTTGGGAGCGTCTAGCTGTGAGCCCTGAGATTCATGCTGTCTCCCCTCAGTGGTTCAATTTAGTGTCTACATTCCTGCTTCTGCTCTCAGCATTAACTGTCTTCATTTCCCTCGTCTGTTTTCTCCTTCCTCTTAGAGCTGCCCTATGGCTGGGAGAAGATAGATGACCCCATCTACGGCAGCTACTATGTAGAGTAAGTCTCCTTGTTGACTTGGTTAACTCAGCTGCTCTGCAGTAAAACAGGAAATTCATTTCTATGGTTTACAGTGTCTCCCTATGAATTATGAATGACTAAATTCTAATTCCTTTACTTTACTGCTCATTTGACTGAACTTTATAGTGAAATACCCATCTGTATGGACTATCCTGAAAAGGATGCTGATAAAACCTGTTCACCCAGTCAAAGTTATTCAATTTGTTAGTTTGCAAACATACTGTATCGATCTCTAGGTGCAGTTTAATTTGCATGTACATTAAATTGTGTTCTAGTCCAACCCAACTTAGCTGCAGTTGGAGGTAAGAAAGTAAAGAACAGTTTCTAAGAGGACAATTTACTTTGGGATTCAAGACAGGAAAAATATGATGGATATGATAATATATGATCATAGAATATGATGTATTGCTATATCTTAAATTAGCCAACAGTTTTTGTAGTAGTTAGGCCTTACAATATCTGGACCCAGTACAATGTTAAGAATGAATAGAGCTGCGTTAAATTAGTTTAACTTTAATTAGTTCAGATTGAGTCAACATAATTACCAGGTCAGAGCAACTATCATTGCTTTACTCTTACTTACTTTACTTTTAATCAGCTTATCAAGATATTATGGCTTTCATGTTAGCTAACCCCTGCTTAACATTATTATTACTTAAACATCCAGCAGAAACATTAGCTGTTGAATGCTGGTGCAATATTGTTGCATTCAACACTGTTGATTCTCAGTGGGATCAGCAGGACTAGCAAACGTTAATACCAAAGATATTGCTGATGGGGGTTTGAACGTGTCATTGATTTAATGCATTGAAAGGCACTGTTCTAAAGTATCCCATTTACTTTGGGTTCGTAAGTGCATTTTACTTTATAAAATAAATGCTTTTTTACTTTTACATTTGAGTGCAGAACTTCATTGTGGTATTGCTATTTAGGGCTTGAGGCTTTGAATTATTCCTTTTTCCATTATTTGTAATGTTGCATTGTATTTTCAGTCACATCAATCGAAGGACTCAGTTTGAGAATCCAGTCCTGGAAGCCAAGAGACGCCTGGAGCAGCAGAGGCAGATGCAGAGTCAGGGACTCTCCGCTCTACCACTGCCCGCTATATACAGAGGTACACATGGAAAACTACAGTATGTGCAGTACTTATATCTAAACATGCTGACGCACTCAGAGTTGCACAAATATAAAAATGTGAGGACTACAGAAAAGACATTCAGCACAGGGCCTTGATCTTCAGGGCTCCTGGAACCCACGTCCTGATTTTTATCTTAATAGCCTTTTTTTTTTACAGGTTCTATTTGTATTGAACATTTTTTCATTGTTTTCCTAACCCCACTCATAGAATGGGCAGTTTCATGAGTATTTGACAGGGCAGATGCACAATGTCACAATGTACAGGGTCGAATGGAGATTGCTGGCAGTGTGAGGGACAGAGAACATGCTCGCCCTGAGGCCCCTAGTGGGCTAATTCAGGCACACATATGAGGACATACTAGACTAGTACATGATGTACTGCTTCATCTGAGTGAAAACCAATGAGTCAGCTTATCAGGAATTAAGGCAAATGTGTCTTTTATTGGTGCTTATGTGTGCAGAAAAAAATGTAGCATAGGTTCATTCATCACTGAAAAGATCATGTCAAACTTTCATTTCAGGCTAAAATTGTGTAACAGACCAAATGTACAAAATCTTCTGTTTCTAAATTTCAAGGATGTCTAAAATATCATACTTAACACCTTCACTCCCTGCAGAGAAGCCGTTGTTTACGAGGGACCCAACCCAGCTGAAGGGCAACTTCCTGTCGACAGCCCTGCAGAAGAGCAACATGGGATTTGGCTTCACGATCATAGGAGGCGACGAGCCCGATGAGTTCCTGCAAGTGAAGAGTGTAATACCAGACGGACCCGCTGCTCAGGACGGAAAGATGGACACAGGTAATTATGTGTACCAGTGTAGAGCTTTGACAACTGGTTGAGAAATAAATTGAGGTTTAAACAAACTACAAGCTGTCACTGCTGATACAGTAATACTGTGTTTATAGAAATGCTTAAGCACAGTCTCATTATTCTGACACCTCGACATTATGGACCTTAATTTCCTGCCAAAGCAGGTCAAGTACGAAGACCTTTTGCTGGCAGAGTTTCAATTTCATTCAAGCAGGTTTTTACCTGCCTGTTGGGTCATAATTCCATGTACCTGAACGGCCAGGGGAGCAGTCGAGTATCGGCATCCAGTAAATTTGGTGCTTTTTGGCATCAAACGTTAGACTTGTGCGTCTGCCAACTCAGAACATTTCTTAGCATAGGCACAAGTGTTTTAGTTAGTTTTATTGCTTTAGCAATTTAATCACATCCACAGGCTGTCTATGTTTCTGTCTTTGATTTATTGTCTTCACTGATTTAGTGATGTGCTAAAGCCTATTTAAGGACAAGTATGAATGGACAATATTTAATAGGAGGCACATCACTTGCTATGTAGAATAAAATACCTCTTAATTCATTAAATCCTAACATTTGGGCCATGGACCCATGCCTCTTTACATCCTCCTTATGGTCCATTTCTGTTGTCCACATTTAATTTTTTGCTGTATGAGTACTCAGGTTTTTGTATCTTTCGCAAACACAACTCCAGCACCGTTTATGAAATTCTTCTAAGGTGTATAATAAATAAATGGTATCATAAACGTGAACAAAATTTGCATGATCCTTCATGAACTGTTGAAGCACATCTTTGAAATTAATAAAATGGTTGTCGAGGTTTCCGTATTCCCAGATATATCAATTAATCTTCAAAGGGGCCATCATTGGCCCTTGGTGGCATATTTTGGGTGCCCTATATTTGTAGGACTTTTCCTCTCAGCACACTCCCTGTTCTCGCTATAATGTTCTGCTTTTAATGGAAATGACAGGATCTGATTTGATTGGCCGTAACTGCCACCAGTCCACACAACACCTACTTCATTAGGAGATTCATTTCTGCTTTAACAGAAGCACTGGAGGTGCAATATCACTACACTTGCACCGGTTGCCACGGTATTATCGAAAGTCAGTCCAACATGGGTACCCCTGCACCATGACGTCCAATTGTGCTTTGATTATTAAAACATCTACACGAGCAGTATTTCAGGCTCACACTGCTTACTTGTGTGTTTTCATTTGCAGCGTCTCTGAGTAGACACCAAATCCCTACTTGTTTACATTTACTCTGTTGTTTTGGATGAAAGCTTCACTAACATACTTTCATGCAGATCAAAGTACCTAAATAATAGTCTATAGGTCGATTCTCAGGGTCTTCGGGGTTACAGAGATTAATTTTTTCATATTTTACAGAAACAAACCTTCATTTAGGCCTAACCATAAAGAGCTGATGTTAGTTAAAGTCATAGTGGGCTATAGTCAAAGGCTCAGAGAAGGAACCACTCTATGAAGCTTTAGGTGTTCTCTGTTCTGAAACCTGCGAGCTGGCCCCATGCCTGGCACGGTAGGTGCCTAAACTGCTCATTTAGAGCTCATTTCAGATCTGGGAATCCTCCTTCCTACTCTCTGCTTCTGCTATCAGTTTCTCTTTTATCTGGAATCCATCTATTTCTATTTTATCTCCATCTCTCTCTTTGTCTCTCTGCCTTATCCTTTATTATACTCCTTTATCTAACCATGTCATCTGACACTTCTCCTCTGCTTTCAGCCTCTGGATATTTTCATCCCATTTCTCTTTCTACCTCTCTAGTTTTTCCTCTCTTCATCCCTCTGTCCTGGTCTGTCAGCCTTTTCCTCTCTCTCTGTTCTGATTTCTCTCGCTCCTCTCCTCTCTGTGACATTGCCAGAGCTGCTCACACACACTCACATTCACATTTGTGCACACATTCACAGAGTCACACACAAGCACTCCCTGGCTGAGATTAGCTGGCCTATTTGAGCTGTGCAGCATTGCTCTTAGGGATTGTGTATGATGGTGCATGTGACATGTATGGTGTGTGTTTAAGTATGTGCACATGCTCATGGGACTGTGCGTGTCTGCATGTGTGACAGAAAGGGCCTCCAGAAGTGTGAAATAGAGGATTTGAGGCAGCTGCATTTGTCATGGGGCTGTGACTACAGGGGAGATGACAGAGTCTAGTGTCGCATTTGTGACGTTGTTTCACCTCGTTGATATTGGTTTGCAGGAAAACTGAAACTGACCAACCCGGTAAGGTGAACATGAAATTTAGTGAAGTGATGAAATTAGATGGCAATAAGCACTGCCAGCCAGGACAGGTGTGACCCGACAAAGACTTTTCTCACACAGGAGATCATACACGGGTATACATTTGCATTTTGTTTCCACCTGGTCACCAGCGTAACGGGGAGATGCAATATCACAATGCATTGTGCGTGAGCCAAGATTCTGTTACTACTTGTGACTGTGCAACCATCTACATATTTGACATTTTCATGATTAGAGTCTCTGTGGATGCCAATGTGTACCAGATGGTTGTCATATTCACGGTCTCTCTCTCTCTCACCTCTCTGTCTCACACATACACATGTAGATTTCCTGCAGTGGCAGTGAACTGATGTTATATTCCTATGTGACTCTTGAGAGGGACAGTGAGCTTCTTCTGCGTTGCTACAGCACGTCCTGATACTGCTGAGATTTGATATCTATGGCAACAGACGGTGACAATTTGTATTTTTGCAGCACAGAACATTTCCACTTGCATCACTGAGACCGATCATGTGGTCTGTCTAACTTGTTACATCTCCTTCCTCCTCAGGTGATGTCATTGTCTACATTAATGACATCTGCGTGCTTGGCACCACACATGCCGATGTGGTCAAGCTTTTCCAGTCAGTACCGATCAGTCAGAGTGTCACCCTCGTGCTCTGTCGAGGCTATCCTCTGCCCTTTGACCCAGAGGACCCAAGTGGCGCAGCGAGCACATCCCTGACACCCATCGGCCTGGAGCACCGCCCACTGGTGGTAAACGGCCGCGGCAGCTACGACCCCTACCTGGAGTATCTGTCATTGAGCTCCCAGCTGCCTCCTCAGGCTCTGGCCCAGGCCGGAGCCCCTCACCCCGGCGACACACATCTGGATGGCTCATCCCTGCCGCCCACCACGCCTGGTTCGGCATCGGCACTCACACCTCACGATGATAATGTGTCCATGGCCTCTTCTGGGACTGCAGGGGTTGCCGGGGGAACAGCACAAGGGGCAGAGCTTCTGACAGTTACGATGGTTAAAGGGGCGGAGGGATTTGGGTTCACTATTGCTGACAGTCCCACTGGTCAGCGAGTAAAACAGGTGATGTATCATGATCATCTGTACATCTCTTCAATCACTCAATAGACCACGAATAGGCCAGAAATGAAAGGGTTCAGACCTGTTTGATATTTTACTTGTATTTTACTGTCTGTGATTCAGGAAGTAAATTAGTTCTCTCTAGAGTGAAATCTCAGTGCTCAGCTAAACTGAGTAGTTGAGTTACACATTAAACTTTAGGCAGAGTTAAAACAGCAGGTCAAGGCAAATTTAATTCAGTCAACTAAGTAGAACGAGATTGCGATAATAAGAACAAAGTGAGCTCAGCCTGTGAAGGATTTGCTATCTACTAACATAATGAATGAAGACTAGACTGTCCTAAAGAAGCTACAGAATAATTATAATCGCATCCTGCTTGCTTGGAAGTCTGGCTGTAAGGAATAAATAAATTAGAGAACATGAGTTGTGATGTGATAGATGCTATTTTTCATCCCTATTTGTACAGTAAACATCTGCACTACAACAAACAGAACATCTGTCTTAAGAAGTAATTTTTTTATGTTCCATATTCAAGACTTATTATTCTTTAAACACATTTTTTAAAGGTCTGCCTGTGGAGTGAGTAGTAATAATAATAATAATAATAATAACTTTTTTTATATAGCACCGTTTTAAACACAGAGTTTACAAAGTGCTTTGACAGAAAGTAATTCCACCTGCTGATAGTGCATTTTCCAATCTTCATGTCAATATCTTGAACTAAGTTAAAATACTGTAACTGGCTGGTCCTGTAAACCCTTAAACACTAGAAAAATCTTGAATTGGTTTTGTTAACAGCTGAAATAATCTCACCCCACTGGTTTATTTTTAGGCAGATGATTTTAGGGACCAACAACAGACTATTAAGTTTTTTTCTGCAGCATTAACTGGAAAATGATGAATTAATGTCCCTCAGTATAAAAATAAACCATGTGCAGGTTTTCACTCACACTCACACACACAGTTTATTAATGATGGTAGACAATAGAAGCTTTGTGTTAATGAGCTTGGAAAGTACCACAAAATCATATCACAGCAAGTCAAATTGTGTGACGGTGGATGTGTTGTGTTGTTGTTGTGCAGGTGCTGGATCCGGGCTCACAGGGAGCGTCTGGGCTGATAGAGGGAGACCTGATCCTGGAGGTGAACCAGCAGCCAGTGGCTGCAGCTGGACATGGACGAGTGGTGGAGATGCTCAAAGAGTGCCCAGTGGGTGCCGAGGCGACACTCCTCATACAGAGACCAGGAACAGGTGAGAGACAGACTGTTTTCTGCTCTGTGATTCGTTTATATCTGACACAGTTTCACTCTTTCTATTGTTCATCCATAAGCACTACAAGGAAACTTGCATATAATATAACTAGTGCCAGATAAACCAGATTTAGTACAGATTGATAGTAAAAAAACATTTTTTAAAAATGTGATTTCCACACTGAAGGACTAATAAAGAATTATCTTAGTAAATGAAAGTTGCTCATTATATAGTACCTTTTGATGTAATGACTTTTTTTGTAATGACAATAACATTTGTTTGGTGTGGTGTAAATATAATGTTCTTTCTCAAGACAGTCAAATCATTATCAACTATTTAATACCTGGTGGTTGTCCTTGATCTGTTACTGTCAGGAGTGTGATTACAGTGCAACTAGTATCAAATCACAAGTGGCATTTTGGTACCATTCAAAAACCAGGATAATTTTAGCAGAAATAAAGAAGATGGCCCAGTGCAAGATGGCTAAATATAAGCTGGCTTTTGAATGAGATGCACAAATATCATGTTACTGCGCAGCTTCAACCCCAGCTGCAGCTTTGGAAGAGAGGAGTCAAGTAGAGTTGACCTTAAGAGCTGAGAGAGCAAAAGAGATTTTGATTATGATCATTTCGAGACTCATTCTATTTTTGAACACATCCAAATCACAGAGGCCCCTTATTTGGATTTTATTCAAGTCTCTAGTTGAGTTTTTTTTTTTTTTAATATTAAATAGTTTACAATCTGGAAGAATAATGTTGCCTGGTGCAAAACTGGGAAAAGTATTATAGTATTTCTTGAAGTAACAACTGTGTTTTCCTACAAAGTGTAAAGGTTTAGGATTATTTCACGAACCAATTATTTCTGTATGTTGGATGAGAAAAAATGAAACTTTAATGTTCTCCTAATATATAGAAATAGAGAACATAGAAATTAAATGAAACAACAACATTTTGTTTAATGGGTGTAAACAGATGTCATAGTAAGTGTCACACTTTTGTGTTTTCCAAATGCAGCTTTACCACCAACATCTCATCGATGTTTTCCACTGAAACAGACAGAAATAACACAGTGCTTTAAGATACAGCAAATCAGAAGCCGATCAAGGCAGTGATTGAAAGGCAGTGGAGATTTGGAATGAGAGGTGGAGTTAATCTCACCATTATCACCATTCTGTGGGTAGAGATGGCATCAACTGGTTGGCATGATGCTGTTCGGCTACCTGGACTGACGCTTTGATTTTACAAACAGCATTTTTACTGTGTTCTGGATTTAACAGTGGTCAGTTTTGATGTGATACTGTTCCTCCGGATCTTTCTCACCATGGTGCAATGTTTCATCCTCCACCCAGTTAACTTTTAAGCAAACATTTAATTTTGACTGCTTTTATTGTTGGCTGGCTGTATATTTAGGCAGATAATTCAGTCCTTTGGCCATTTAAAGAAACAAAGTTCACAGGTTCACTGTTTGCTTTTGATGTGCCACGCAGCAGCTTTGCAGTTCACATTTTTATGCTCATTTCTTCTAATTTTTTTTAGAGACAAATTGCCAGGATTGAAGAGTTAATTTGCATTGTTTCTGAGATGATAGCAGAACAATAAAGAGGAATTATAGATACGCTCAGCTCCGTTTCATTGGTTTTATTTAATTAGGAATGAAAATGGTCTCATGCATCTCAGGTTTAATTAATTGATTGAATTGAGGAAGTATTATTGCAGACCTGAAAAGCAATCATAGACATTAACATGATACATCATATTATCTGATGTAAAGCTGCAGGGTGGTTTGCTGATTTAATGCCAGTCCTGTTGTCTCTTCTCTTCCAGTACATTTTTTACCATTATTGGAGATGTATTGACAAACTGTTGCCTGGTTCCAGTGAACTGATTGTACTGTATATTGTTCAGTGAATTATATTCTGTTACTTGATTATGTGACAGCTCATAAACTCTACCAACTCACTGATGTGCACGAGTATTTTCAGCAGGAACAGAAAAAACACTAGCTGTGTATGTGACTGCATGTCAGCATGCATGGATGTGTATGTGAGCAGCTGAGATCAAATGTTGTGGCTATGACCATGCAGAGCCAGCATCTGCCACCTGGTGGTTAACCTTTGCAAAGACACACACTCATGTTCCACTGTCAGAAGTGCCATTTAAAAAGGATGCTGAAAATTTGGTTCTCCAATGAGATTGCGCCACACTAATTACTTCATTGTCACATGTACATACACGGATCTGTTTTCAAATTCACACACGTAGACACAGCTTGCTGTAGACGTGTTTCCAAACGCTGAGCTGAATGTGCCAAATTACTGCCCTTCCCCCAACGATACAATTTCCTCCTTCAACCTCACCAGTTTCTAGCGAACAACTCAAGACAACGGCCCCACAGGGATTATCAGCCTGACACACCCGAAACCTCTCTGACTCTGTGTGTGTCTCTCCTCTCTGCAGCGTGAAAGAAAGGACAAGGTCCTTTACAGTGACTCAGATGTGCAAAATGTCAGGAATGTATAAGCATGTTTGTGTTCACACACGTAGGGATTTCTATGCTGAGCATCAATGGAATTTAGCTTGCACACATGATTTCAAATGTGTGACTGAGAGCATCGGTGCTTTGTGTAACACAGACAGAATGTTAGACTTCTGCTACATGTGTGAGTGTGTGAGTAGGGGTGTGTGTGTGTGTGTGTGTGTGTGTGTGTGTGTGTGTGTGTGTGTGTGTGTGTGTGTGTGCGTGTGCGTGTGCGTGTGCGTGTGCGTGTGCGTGTGCGTGTGCGTGTGCGGGGGGGGGTTTGGTATATGCAGGTTTTGATTTCTTATATTGATTTTATACGGTATTTAAACATTCTTCTGTGACAGAATTATTATACAATAGAACTTTATTCTTCCTGAAGGAAAGTCAAAGACGCTCGATATCCATAAACATACACATTAATGTGCTATTACACATACTAAAATATAATAGAATATATTAAAATATGAAATAATACAAATAGAAAAAGTATAATAAAGGAAGAAGTACATACATGAAAAATAATACTGTTTTCAAATTACAACAATGTATAAACTGTATAAAAACACATATATTTTACTTCTTTTGTAATAATAATCAGATGAAGCCAAAATATACCAGAACTGAACAGACGAAATTTTTTTCAACCCAAGATAAAAATGTGTCTTTTAACAAAGACATAAAATCAGCACACGGCCTTTATCCAACTAATTTAAAGTGAATCATAAAACATATCGCAACAAAAACGTGTAATACAGGAAGCGCTTTCACTTCCTGTATTACACGTTTTTTAGGAGCAGGCATCAGCTGATGAGACTCGAAGCAGCTCCTTAAAGCTGCACCCAGTGATTTCTGAAATCCTGACCCTCCTCTTCCTCAGATCGCAGTGGAGGATCATGGGAGAGCTCTGACTGAGCATGCTCAGTGGGACAGCTGCTTCGTGGACTTCCTGCGCGAAGCTCCGGAGGCGACGGGAGACGAACCTGAAGACACCGAGCTGGAAGCTCCGAAGGTACAAAACTCAGAGCAGACATGTTCCCTTCAATTCTGTCTTATTCCTAATGTGTTTATTTAGGTTATTATTATTACGTTTTAATGAAAGTAGATCTTGGTTTTTATTTGTTTTGTAGTCGGTCCGTTTGTCTTCGTAACACAATGCTCCTCTGATGTTTTAGACCTGTAAAAGTTGATATGATTGACAGGTGTACGAGCCAATCCCATCTCTAAATGCGCTGGCGGAGCGGCTGTCTGTTTTCCAGCAGCTGTACAATGAGGCGGCGAGGGGCGGAGCCATGGACCTGGTCTTCTTCAAGGTGATGACTTTTTCCACCTGAGAGATTCGCCTTCATCAGGCGGCCATGTAGGAGGTTTGAGGTTCATCCAAACCGCAACTTCTTTGACCTTTTTCCACACTGGACATCATGGAGGAAGTTAGCAGCCAGTCGCTAACGCAAAAAGCAGCATTTCAACCACTGTGATTGGTTCATTTCTGGATTGTTGTTGCTCTATAATGGAAACCTTTCTGTGCTTTATAATATTTCTCTGTCTGCTCTCTCTGCATTTCTATTGGTCAACGACCCTCTCAGGACGCGATGACCCACCTGATGCGGATCTCGAGGATCCTGCGGACGCCGCAGGGGAACGCCCTGCTGGTCGGGGTCGGGGGGTCAGGGAAGCAGAGTCTGACGAGGCTGGCGTCGTTCATCGCAGGATACCAAACCTTCCAGATCACACTGACCAGGTCTGAAACACGACACACGGCTCCACCGATTCATCTGATGTTTCTTGTTGTCTCTATTGATTTTGTTGAGCTGATCCAGCAGCTCAGTCAACAAAACAAGGCGTCGTCCATCCAAATACAGGAAGTACAAGAGTTAGAAAGGCTGCACTGTAATCCTGAACAAATGCAGTATAACCTGATGTGAAGATCCACAAAATGATTAATATAGTATCCTGATTGCTGCTGAATTGATCTTTTAACGGTCTGATTGTCTTCAGGTTGACAAAACTGTTGCAGTTTATATTGTTTCTTGTTTTGTTAAGTATTTTTGGAGCATTTTGTGATTTAAAGAGTAACTTAGCCCCTGAAATCTTGCCTTTGCTGACCTCCAGTGGTTTAGCTTGTCACCTTGCTGCAGTGATGTCACGGTGTACTCCAGCACACTGTGTGTGTGTGTGTGTGTGTGTGTGTGTGTGTGTGTGTGTGTGTGTGTGTGTGTGTGTGTGTGTGTGTGTGTGTGTGTGTGTGTGTGTGTGTGTGTGTGTGTGTGTGT
>JAVQJV010060969.1:0-28043 GCA_036024995.1 Gadopsis bispinosus | reverse complement strand
TAGATTGACATTTGGATGTCAGTTGCATTGCCTCTGTCAAGTAAAAATGTGTATCAAGCAGGTTGTCCAGAAATGTGTCAGGAGGCTTTTATTTATGTATGGAGGTTACCCAGGAATCTATTTAGAGACACAGTGATATTGATTTTCACAAAATGTGTCTGATCCCCATTTGCTTTTGTCCGACTTCTGATGCGGCGCAGGTGTTTGTATCATCGCATGCATAGAATGATTTAGCCTCGAGATGTGGCCTCACGCAAGGGATGTTTTTAAGAAGAAGCTTGCACGCTGGTAGTTGTACATTCACTCCGCATCGTTTAAACTGTGAGTGCTATTATCCAAGGTCCACAGTCTATTGTGTCTATGAATATATATAACACTCAGAACTAAAAGTTATATATTTATAAATAATACTTTGCTAAAACTTACGTGAGCCCTTATTTGGACGTATATCTTTTTACATAGTTGGACATATGTGTAAGAGTATTACTATAACAACCGGTGTAGTAAAGCAAAGATTATATTGTCTGATGTCCTTTTTCTCTTTTTCAAATTCCTCACCTACTTGAAAAATTGCAATACTCCTTTTGTGCTTTGCCAAAGTACCCCCCCCCCTCCCCACAACTCCTTTGAGGCAACTTCAGTGCATCAATATTTAACCTGACATTGTCAAATCTAAAAAAGGAATGGTGCTGAAAGGAAGGGAGAGCTTTGAAGTGTGTTTGCCTGCAGTTCCACACTGAACACATGACTGATTTCCTCTCTGACTTGGATGACAGACACTGACACACAGTGTGGAACACACGGCCATAACACACACACTGCGCTCATTCCTGACTATGCTCTTGATTACATAGGAACTAATGGGGATGGTGGATAGCTCAGAACAGCACAGCACAGGAGGGCTACTTGACATATGTGATGCATTATTTCCATGTCCTCATTTCATTTCCTGCAGGACATGCATCTCCTTTTATAAAGTAACAGAAGGGCAGCTTTGTCATAATGAAAGAAGAGCAACACATCCAGGAGCCACGGACGGAACAGAAGACCTTGACTTTTACATCCCTTTTTCAAATTAAATCGATTGCCGTGGCGCTGACGATAGGAGAAAATCACAAATCACTGACCATTCAAATGCACTTCAGTATGCAGATCAGGAAGTGAACACATCACATAAAGCCCTTAATGGTCAGGCACCATCATTTAAAGAGCTCATAGCACCCTATTACCCCACTAGAGCACTGCGCTCACAGAAGGCAGGGCTCTTTGTGTTTCCTGGAGTCTCTAAAAGTACAACGGAAGCCAGAGCCTTCAGCTATCAAGCTCCTCTCCTGTGGAACCAGCTCCCAGTCGAATTAAGACTTTCCTCTTTGATAAAGGTTATAGTAGGGCTGAAAATTACTTACTTCACTAAGTTAATGGGGCCTTTGTTGTCATGGTTACTAACCACCTGGTTAGGGTTAGGGAATAATACTGGTCATGGTTTAAAAACACTGTTTGGTAGGAAAGTGGAAACAAACCTTGGTCAGTGGTCTGTGCCATAGTTGCACCTTTGTTGACCCATCCATCCACCCCGACCTCCTCCTTATGTAGGATTTGTGGCTCAATAACAGCGTCACCCAACTCGCAATGGTGACATTCGTGGTTGTGGCCTTCCTGGTCTGCTGGTTGTCAGGGCAGCAGTTTTGGACCTATCTTTATGACAGTGCCTTGCTTCTTTGCGAAGACCTCAGCTCCCTGCAACCCTCTGATGTACATCTGCACGAACAAGCAGTTTCGTTTGTGTTCCCTTGATCAAACTGGCTGAAAAGACCAAACAACAATACAAAGTTCACAGCAATGCCTTCTTTTGCTTACTCTCTGAGAGTGTCAGCGATAAAAGCAGTCCTTTAATAGACTGAACGACGACATTGCAACTCGATTCGCAACATATTCCATGATCAGAAGGTCGGGATAGTACCTTCGTCTTGGAAGAACCGTGACCGACTGGCCTCACACAAAGTCTGAAATGAATCATTCAGCAGCGCAACTGGCAGAACCGACATTTCCGCATGCATTTCTTATGACAGTATAACTATTTTATCGGCTCAGTCCGAGGCAGCTTCCAGAGTGACATTTCATTTCTAAAAGTGGATGAGTCACTCTTAAAGCTATTTTATTCGTGCCATGAGGTGTGCGGTAATTTGCCTTTGATCAGGAGCACACTGTGCATGAAACAGGATGAGGGGTTTAGTTGTGAGACAGAGGCCTGATGAGAAGCAAAACACACACAGCACAGAGCTGCTTTGAGCTACTGTATATGCTAACACCAAAGCTGACATTAGCAGTGCTTGATGAGAATGTCATGAGTTATTATTACAATAATTACAAATCATTCTGAGGGGAACATGGTTGGTATTGTCATGGCAGTCCAGTAGTTGTTGAGATATTTCAATTGGATCTGAAAAATAAGAACCTGCTGGCAGCTTTAAAAGGAAAAGTCAGCGAATCACAAAGGAAACTAAATCCATCCTCTAGATCCTGGGGTATTTACACAAAATCATACAGCAATCCATCCAACAGCTGTCAAGATATTTGACTCAAAGCCAAAAATGATAACCTTATGGTGGTGGTAGAAAAAGGTCATCGGGTCGCCAAAACCAGTAGCCTGAATGTCTGTATGCAATGTCACCCTAGAGGTTAGGCTCTAGTAGCTGAGACGCTTCAGTCTGAACGAATGTGGTGAACAGACTGATGCTGCCATCCCCCGAGGCTCAAAATAACATCTAGTGTTTGGAGGTGCAACTTCAAATGAAAACAAATGAATGCATGCGAGTGCTCTGATGAGAGTACTATAGGTAGGAGGTCTCGTATTTGTGGAAATTTGAATCAAGCACAAGACTACCAGCTGTTAAGGCAAATTAAGCAATCAATTACCTTTTCGAAAGGTTTGCCAAAGGCATCTATCAAGCTAGCACTGGGATAAAAAAAAAAAGTGGATGGCTCCAACTAAAGGAAGAAAAGGCACAATTAAATATAAGATGACCGCCTCAAATCTTATAAAACACAGTGTCTGTGGGTTTCTTTCTAACAGCTGCTGACTGATTACTGTGGCTGCAGCCGTTCTTCTACTTAAGAAAACCTTCCACCACAATAGCCTCAAGCTTCTACATGTACATGCACCATATCCTATTGAGCGCTGTTATTGTAACCATGATTGGAAAAACACACACACTGTATGAAATGCCCTTTGAGCAGCAACAACAAACTCCTCCTCCACCTCGCTCTCTCCCCGAGAAGGCCGATTTCCACGCACAGCTGAGCATGAGACAGACTCAGTATTAGGACTAAGAACAGACATGTGGATGTCCTTAATAACATGACAGCAGTGGGAGCTACAATAGGCTCGTTGTGTAGGATGCCGAGCTTCCTCTGAGAAAACCATTTAGAAACGTTCTCCCTCTCTTTGGTGAAAGCTTCTTGAAATCCCGAGCACACAGCCAAAAATAACCCTGCACTCTTGTTTTCATTTACTTTCCTCCCTCAGCCTTGTTTATACGTCTACAACTCATCTGCTCCAGTCAGCTTGAGGAAAGAGCCTGTTGCATTTGGTGTTTCCATGGAAACGAGTGGGGGGGGGCAGCGGGTCTCCAAGGTCGGAGCAAGAGCACCTGGTGTCGAGCTGATGGGAGAATGGAGGCTTGACCCAACGGGGCTGTAGTCGTGTTGTTATTGGACATTTCATTAGCGTCTCTTCCTCCACTGACAGGATAAATTGTCACCAGACACGAGCTGTTATTCATTTCTGGGGTCACACAAGCAATAAAACATGGAGCTCTGTTCCTGCATTTGATGATGAGAAGGAGTGGAGTATGTCTGGATAAAGAAGGAGCGAGAGATTTAAAGAGAGGGGAGGAGAGTGTTTCGCCGCTGGAAAGTGGATTACATCCATTATTTAGGAGCTGCTTCCCCTTCACTGTGAGAGAGGAGAAAGGAGAAGCGTTTGCATGATACAAACATCTCCACTATGTCTCTTTGTGGAATGCAGTGTGTCCTGAATAAGACCCCATTCTTATAGGAGTAAAAAAGGGACCTGATTCTAGTGAAAATAATACTCAACTAAAATTACATTTAATTATATGTAATCATTTACTGTGCAACTTACATTTTGTAATCCGTAATCTTAAAAATGAGTTGCAATGCATGTGTCTTGTACTAGAGGCCAGATGCATGAATGTAGCAATGTAAAAACACTTTCAGATCATTACATCAAACAGAGTCAGAGGCATTGGAGGTCCCGTTGAATCACAGAGAAACTGGGCCAGAAAAAGCTCTGATATGTTACTGTTTGATCGTGATGCTTCATCTCCGCTTCCCATTTCCTCTTATGAGCTGCAGATTGTGTCCACAGGGAAATGCTGAATGCGCTTTTGAACGTATGGTATTACAGTAAGTAGGCTACCTTTACGCGTGCTGGAAGAAACTACGCTCAGAAAATCTTCACAGTTCTCTGCATGTCTAAGCACACATACATGCAACCACTGTCTAAGTGAGGGTGTGAGGAAGGTCAATATGACCCAGACAGACAGACGTAGAATTAGTACACACGCATGCCACCGTGACTATTTAAATGCCAGTATTTTAAAACTGAGTGTCAGTAAATATTATGAAAAAATTGAATTTCACAGTTGCAAAATACATGCTGCGGCTCAGCTCAGGTCACCGGGACCCCATTGTTGTCGTTTCAGGGGAACACAACCCTCCCCAGCATCATCACCCCCACCCACCGCTGTCACCGTCCCGGAGTAGGGACGCAGCTTCCACGCTGTCTGTTCGCTATCAAATGAAAACTCTTTTAGCAAAGAGAGGGGGATAAAGGAAAAGGAGGAAGGGAAGGACTGTTGAGGTTAATGGGAGAAATAGGGCACAGAAAAGGCACAAATCAAAGTAAGCAATGAAAGGAGGAGATTTTTAAGACTGTGCTATCCAGGCTTTGATGTTGTGAAAGGATGGAAGCTCTTTGCTTTACTTTTCTTCAAAGACTTTATATCCACACAGCTCGGCACTCTACAGACTCTTAAGATACACTTCTACCTGCCAACCAATATCTGCCTCGCTATGACACTTACACTCCATGTTTGCATTGCTGAACCTGTTAGGAAGGCTTTAATCAAATCCCGCAATGATTTGAGACTGAGCCAAAACCAGCACACAGTTGATCATTTGTTGAATATATTATTTTATTTTAACATCATCATCATAGTTTAACTTTTAATTTTGCCTTCATTCATTTAAAATGATCATCTCTGAATGTACACATACTGCAAACTGTCAAAAATATACAAACAAATGCAGGCTTGTGCTATAGTCTGGTCAAATGTCTAAAAAACAGTGGCACTGGGGAGAGAGAAAGAGAGAGAGAGAGAGAGAGAGAGAGAGAGAGAATAAAGGCGGGAGAGAGAGTAAGACAGAGCGAGAGAGAGAGATAAGGAGACATTGAAACCGGTAAAGACATGCACAGCATCATTGTGAGCACCGGTTACAGTGATCCAGGTGCGCGGTACTTCCATGGGGATCCTGGACAAGTACATACATTTTATCATCTGACAGTGCGGCACAAAATGCCCGTCATATCAAATCAAAATCAAAATATCGCTCATTAATGGAACTGTTAGGCACATCATTGTTTTTTATGGTTTTATATTTTCTGGAAAAGTCTCGAGTTACTGTAAATGTAGAATGCTTAACCAAAAACAAAAAGAAAAAAAGAGAGAAAAACAATTAAGGTACAAAGAAAAAAAATGCTTTCAAAAGTCATTTTGGAATCACTGTCTTGTTAGTAACTCAACATTGTTACATGTGTGTATGAGTATGTGTGTTGTCTGGTGTGCGTGCGTGTGTGTGTGTGTGTGTGTGTGTCTATGTGTGTGTTCGCAATTGGGTGCATTTCTGTAGAATCAAGTGGTAATGGGAGTGAGTACTTGAGGTGTTCTGCGGGTAGTGGCTGTGATAAGCTGACAGTTGTCCAATCAGATGCTCAGGTCTTTGGGGTTATCCTTGTAGGTCTTCTTGGGCTCAAGGAGTGTTGGCTTGGATGTGCGACTGGTGTCGGTCTTCAGCGTGCTGTAGTACTCTCTCACCTTAGCCGCTACCAAATTGTCATCGTCCTCTTCATCCTCAGAGTCATCCCTTCTGGAGGTCCTGATAGGGGAGATGTCTCGCCCCAGGCTGCGGGTTCGGTACTGCGGCTCGGGGGAACTACCTCGGCTGGCATAGCGCCCATCCCACTCCATCCTCTCAGGTGAGCGCCCCCTCAGCAGCGTGCTGTACTTCTTGAAGGCTGAATCTGAGTTGGGGGTGTGCAATCTAGGCAAGGTGGTGTCTCCGTAGGCGCTTCTCTGGCCCCGGGATGTCATGTCCTTCAGCAGGCTGTCCTCCAGGTAGGCTCTCATCAGCAGACTGTTCTCCCCATGCAGGCGGTCTTCCCTGCGCAGCGGTGGAAGGGTGGCCTCCCTGTTCAGGCGGTCCAGGGCCGGGGGCTCACGGAGGACGCTGTCCTCAAAAGGGAGGCTGAGTTCAGGAGTCTTGGGTGACTCCTTCAATACGGCCTGGTCCCCGTTGGGCTTGTTGTTGCCACGGCCCTGTCTCTCTGGGGAGGCATGCCGGCGGTATGGGTCTGATGAGTGAGCATGGCGTCTTGTGGGGGAGTGGTGCCGAGAGCGGTGGGGGGACCTGTGGCGGCGAGGTGAGCGGTAGGGCGAGCGGTGGCGGTGATGAGAGGATGAGTGCTGACCGTGGTGCCTGTCTGGTGAGCGGCCGTGGCGGTGTTCCCTGCTGCGGCCATCCAATGTGTTTTCTGCACTGCGCGACCGGCTGTGCCCTTTGTCAGGGGAGCGGTGGCGGCTACGGTGGTGCCCGCTGGAATGGTGGCGGTGGCTGTCATCCTTCTTCTTGGACTCTTTTCCCGTAGACTTTCTCACCCTGTGTTTTCCCTTGCTGGTTTTCTTGTTGGGGGAGCGGTGGTGGTGGTTGGAATGGTGGTGCTTGCCGGTGCGGTTAGAGTGGCGGGTCGGCTCATTCTTGCTCCGGGATGATTGGTGGGGTTCTGGTGGGTCGCTTGACTCCGATGGCGCGTTGGTTGGGGGCAGGGTGCTCACTTCCGCAGCGTTTTGTAACCCTGAGGCTGGGTTGACTGCGCTGTTGTCGTTGGGGCTGCCGTCTGCAACACAGTGTGACAGACGAGGGCAGGGGGATCAAACATGCATCTAGACTCTAAAAGCACTTATCTGCTTTCATATTAACCATGCTGAATCACTCAGACATGAAGCGGAGAACATTTCCAGTGGAAGCCATTCTGATGATGCCAGCAAAGATGGCTAGTTGTTAGATGGCACAGCCAATGGTAAAACATTAGTGTAGTTTACACATGAGAATAAAAGGCAGTGACACAAAGGTAGCCATTGCTTGAAGAGACTACAGAACAAACCTGTTCCCAGGTCTACCTGGGGTCACCTCTCTGAAGCAGAATGGGACTTGGCTGGTCGGGCGGCTGGTTACAGTCAGTGCCAACGTGCTGCATGTTGATGATGCTGCTTGATTGGACTGTTTAGCCATGCTCTTTCATGCATTCACGATGCCTTTGACGCTTTGTCAATGTTAAAAGCAAATAAAATGCTAAAGATGAGATCCAAAAACTATTGCTGTATTGCTGTAACAGCGTATGTGGTTTAGGTGGCATTTTACTGAGAAGAATGAAATGTTCTCCATCCATTTTAACTTTGTTACCGTCAGGAAATACACCCCCTTAAGTCTCACTAAATTGTCTACATAAGGAGCCACCACCACCGTTTTGTTTATTATCAGATTCTTGGGATTAAACGTTACAGTTGTTCTACTTGTAAATACGTCTTCAGCTCTATATTTTGAGGGAAGACCATAAACTGCAGAAATGAAAGTAGAGCAGAAAACTAACACTAACAAAAAGGTTAAATGCAACGGACATCCATAATAGCAGCTACGGCAGTACTGGCAATGCATTGTGGGTGAATGGATTTGTATGTATGGAGCAGAGCACGGACATGGGTGAGTTGAGGCCACACCACACAGAAATCAGGATGGGGAAAAAAGAGACAAAGACAAAGAAAGACAGAAAGTGGGAGGGAGAGCCCGACGACAGGGGAGGACAGTTACAAACCGTGGTCTGATTTTGGAGGACAGAGGCCTCCCCCATCTTGTCATTTCTCATACATGCAGTGAGATGGGGAGCGACCATCCCTGAAGGAAGACAAGAGCCCAGCGCAATATGGGAAGAAGGGAAGATACAAAAAAAAAAAAAACAGAAAAAAAGAGAAGAGCACAGGGTTTAGATCGCTTGGAACTAACTTTAAGCAAGAAAAGGAGAATTACTGTATTGATTTTGAATGAAAAACAATGTGTTTATTTGATCGTTGAGTCATTCAGAATAAAGAGACAGTCCAGGAAATTGCCCAAACCCATCAGTGGAAGCCGTCAGTTACAGAGAAAAGTCCTGGAACCAAGTGCACACACTCAGACACAATAACCCAAACACGCCTAAACATGTGGACACAGAAGCAGCAGAAACCCAAACCCAAAAAATAAAGACAGTGAGGCTGGCACACCCACAACAACAGCGTATGAAGCAGTTTTACATTGCTGACAGAAATCAAAAGAAATACTGGCAAGACTGTTGAAAGGCTGTGCCAACTAAAAAAGTACAAACAATGATCCAAAAATATACAAGTTCACATGATGTCATATTGGTGCAGGTTAAATCAGCACATTCTTGGCGGAAATAAAATTACACTGATTAACTTTTCAAGACAGGCATATTCATCTCCACAAAAAAAAAAATTAAAAGAAAAGTAATAAAAAGTAAAGAAAAGAAAAGAAAACATTTATGATGACTCATCACTAGCAATCAAAACTGGTCAATACGATTAAAAAAAGAAATGCTCCATAAATATTATGGAAAATAGACAATAAAGGAGGGGGGGAATCCAATTTACACTTTTGACAAGTTCATGCAGCAATAGACTTTTATCCATGAATATGTGTCTTCAATTCACGGCTCTGTAAATGGAACAAAAATACTTGCCTCTATTCTTTTCATCAATGTACAAAACGTCTATATAATTGGAACGACTATGTTTCTTTTTGACTGGGGAACGGGTGGAGTTCCTATCGTCACAGCTTTTCAATGACATTAACAGTGGGTGCAAATAAAATCCATGGATTAGTGAGTAATGTCAAGCACAGTATAGTGAGATTTTCTCTCTTCTCAATACAGTTCTCACTTAAAAACCTTAAGAATTCAGTAGCTTACATTCACCTTCAATAAATATCATAAATACGTTTGTGTCACGTCCTAACCTAAGCTGCGAGATGTCCCACTTTATCATGGGATGCAATGGATCAAGTTTTCTTTTCCTCTTAACGCTAAATTAGTGTTTCATGAGGATTTGGAGCCATCGATATTACGTCTTACCCACGAGAAACATTGACTTTCACTACTCTGGTCATTCAAACCCTGTAAACAGTTTCTGTTTTCATGGAGCACTGAAATCAGACCCACCACCTTTCTGTAAAGTCCCAGCAGAGTGCTTTTGCTCAGTGGCCAGAAGGTAGAAGGTGAAAGGTGACAGCGGGATGACATGGAAACGGAGAGCAGGTGACAGCAGGAGGGGGGGCGAAAGCACCCACAGGAGCACCTCCACCCCTGCTCCCCACCCAAAATCCCAAAGCCCAGGAGTGACCGCCACCAGAAAGACACCCAACACAACCCCGCGCCCCCCCTGGTGGGTTTGTCCCAGGGATGGGTGAAGGGTCCTGGGACGGTAACAATAGTTCTTTTCCCTTCGACCCACCACCGTCCACTGGGCGTACCCTCGCTCAGGGCGTGAAGATGGGAGAGAAGGGAATGTTTTCGTAGATTGACCCACCATATTCAGGCACCGAGCCGTCACCCCTCTTTAGCACCAGATGGGCACGCCGGCCTCCACTCTTGATGAGCTCAATGGCTCGCGCATGCTTCATGCCCTTGGTGCTCTCGCCATTGATCTCCAGGATTTCATCACCGACCTACAGAAAGGAAAAATGCCAGGAAGGAAAGGAAGCAGTGGGGGGAGCAAAAGGTGGGAGGCAGAGAAGAGAGACATGAGTGGCAGGTGAAGATGGAAGGGAGAAGAGGTAAATCAGAGGGAAAAAGAGAGATAGCAAAAGCCGGAAAAAGGAGAGGAGACAGCAGAGCAAGACAGAATGTGGAAAACAAGTGACAGTGGGGAAGAAAGTACACAAGAGGAAAGATGAGAGGCACGAAGGTTCAAAAGGGACACGATGACAGCAGAAGGGAAGGAAAGGGAGGACAGATTGAGCAGAAGTTACATATCGAATAGTCTGAATGGTAAACCGCCCAGCAGAAACATGATTTTTTTCCTAAATCAGTTTCCAGAGAGGGCAAATTGAGTTAAAAAGCAGCAACCGAGACGCTGAGAGAGGAAACAGAGAGATGGGGGGGGACACTTTTGCTTCCCGACTCTTTGCCTCCACGCCTCAAGTTATCCGTCAGTGCTGTCTGCACCGAGGGAATTCCTCTCTTGCAGAATACGGATCTCTCTCTGACACCTCTCTCTGCCTCACAGAGCTGCTACTATTAATATCTGTGCTAATAAGGTGCACAAACAGACATATGTATTCATATATGCATGTACAAACCTGCTAATACATGCACACCCACACACTTCCTAACTGTAGCACATTAACATATATATATAAAAAAATCCCTTATAGCTCACGCGCAAACACAGTATCTGGCAGCAGGCTCTCTCTGCGTGTCTCCAATGCAAACACATAGGGGAGAATCAATTAACCCCACCATTGTACATTCAATCAAGCAGCCCACGGGAAGTGCTACTGGTTTATGTAATTAATCAAAATAAAGGTTAAATATTACAGTTTCATGACAGCTTCTGTAGCATGTATGAAAGGCACTTTACAAGCCAGTAGACAAGAGTAAATGAATTAAAATGTAATGTTCGTGTGCCTTGTGTTTTGATCACTCACAAAGTGAACCTGGTGCGTGCACGAGCCTGGAGGCGGCCGTGTTTATATTCAGGCAAGTACAGCTTCAAGTACAGTCATTATGCACAAGCAATTATATTGACAGATAACATTATTCTGATAACTGTCAAGTTTACAAGGCAGTATCATCAGCCGCCTTGTGTAATCAACACAGCCAACTGGCTTAGACTGCGCCTGAAAGTTGGGAATTATCATATCAGAATCTATACATGACATTAGACTAAATCTAATCGTTTTCCAGACATGCTGCAGAAATGTGCAGCCCTGTCCAATAAAAACCACATATCTCAAATTTGGGGGATTTTTCAGATAAACTGAAGGATTAATTGTTCCTTAAATCAAAGAAACCATTAAAAAACCCATTGGGTTATCTGAAGAATGTACTGGTACAAAAGTTAAAAATTAGCCCATTTTTCTCAGCTCATGAAAAGTTGACATTTTGGAGATGCATGCAAATGTCTCTCACACAGCTCAAACATACTGTAATTCTGGAGACCCACTACATCCCTTACAGCTGTTTGTTAACATTCAGAAATTTAGCCCTGATCAGGAAATTCCCCAGGTATGTTCTTCACACACGACAACATAAAACAATAAAGCTACATGGCAGGATACTCATGTGACAAAAGCCAAGAAGCCCAAAATAGAGCAAAATTAACTAAAACAGTTGAGGGAACTGTCCATGCATCTTAATATTGCTATAATGTAATTCATTTGGAATTATTCCAGTTACAGAATGACTACTGCTATCACAGTTCTATATAACCTTTATTTAATAAAGTAAGTCCCCTTGAGACCAAGATCTCATTTTCCAAGCGATACAAGAGTGCATAGAAAGATATATATAATTCAATACAATATTAAAAAGGGATATTAAAGTGAATTATGATTGCCCTTCCATAAAGTTGGGCGACTTGCGAGAGACACATTCAGACAGATATTTACTCCTTAATAAGGGTGAGGCTCCAGAAATGCTGGATTCCCACATTGCAACTCAATCGCTTCTTTTATTAGACTTTTAAACTCCACAGCACCGGTTTGTAAAGCAGACTTTCCGTCATAAATTTGTAGTCGCCAAGCCGCAAAGCGAGATAACGAATGACATCATCAGGGGTTATGTTCTCAAACTTTAGAAAAGTCCTCCAGAGCTACGGGAGATATTAAACTGTTTTCAGAGGCTGAGGATTACTTCATAGGACAAGTAAACTCAACTTCATGTGAGAATTTGGAAACCTCTGATGATCCTTGGTGTGTGACTGCTGTTAGTACATTGTGTCCGTACCATCATATTTCCGTTGCGGACGGCCGCTCCGTCCTCAGCTAGCCTCAGCACGTACAGGTCCATGTTGTATTCTCTGCCTCCCCGCAGGCTGAAGCCAAAGCCTTTGTTGTCTCGCTCCAGGTCCACTGAGTAGAACTCATCATCCTGTTGGAAACAGACCACACGCACACACATTGAAAGAGAGGGAGGGAGAAAGACACATTTGCATCAAGGTTTGTGATTCAGATTTGAAGTATGCGTGTCCTTTGAAGTGGGCTCCTATTTCAGGAGCATGGGACAAATGCCACCTTCAGGAAAGTCACACCTATTTAATAGGTGTGCCAGACTCTGTGTGTGTGTGTGTGTGTGTGTGTGCATGCATATGCTCAGGTGTAAGGATGCTGAATTATTGATGCCTTGGGCTCTGGGTGGACAAAGAGAGAGGACACTGGCAGAGAAAAAGAGGGAGAGAGGGGGACGGCGGGCACCACAAGGACAGGCAGACAGCCACAGCAGCTCCTGTCTTCACGCCCTCCTAATCTCCTCTGCTGAGGGATCAATGCTATCTGTGAAAGCCATCTCCACACCGCCAGATTAATTCAGCAGTGAACACAGTGGACTGAGGGGTTACTTTGAAAGCAAACAGGCTTTCCTTAATGCATGGACTCCGATAACGGCAGCAGGTAGATGTTAAAAAAATGCACGTGGTTTGACCTTGGGAAGGTGGGTGGGTGGATTGGTTGACGCATGAAGTTGCAGAAGATGAATGGATGTTTGGGTGCTAGAAGAGCTGGACGCATGTGTGAAGAGATGAGTGTGGATGAAGGTAGGATGTCGATGTGGGATGGAGTGCAGATTGCTGGGATGTTTGATGGAGACGTGAAATATATGTATGTATGAATGATGCGATCGGTGAGTGACTCTGGAGTGTCCTTCCTTACCTGAGGTGAGACTTGTTGTGTTGGAGGTTGAGGTGGGGGGCCTTGTGGGGCTTTATATTCATACGATTCCTGTTTTGGTTTGGTGTTGTTCCTGAGACACAAAGAGAGGAGAGTGTGAAAAATCAAAACTTCAATCTGAAAAACTCAACATTTTACACTGTTTCCCAGCATGCCCCTCACCTGGCCTCAGGGGCCGCCTGTTGCTGAGGTGTGTGAGTGGTGGTTATAGTGGCGATCTTCTCCGCATTGGTCAACAAAGATGCATTTGATGACTCTGAGGAAGGTGAGAGAAGAAAACGGTTGACACGATTTCAACGGTTACATTTTGAATTGACACATAATGATATTTGTTACGTTTGTATCTGCACGCTGAAGCATCCGAACTGGCTTTATAGACAGGTCTGTGAGGCTTTGAGCTAAATGCTAATGTCAGCATGCTAACATGCGGATTACGGAAACATCATTAGTCTTGCAGGTATTTGGTCGTAAATCAAAGTATTGGTGAACATTGACATTTTGAACTGATGGTGGTGTTAAATGAAAACTCAGTAATCACCAAAGTCGGCAGAATTCGCCTGGTGGTCATGAATGTTTGTTCCACATTTCATGGCCATCCATCCAATAGTTTTTGGTGGCTAATAGTTGGTGGCCCAACCGACTGACAGACCAACAGACTGACATTGGCATCATAGCATGGCTTAAAATAAGAAAATTTGAGCGTTTCAACATTTGATCAGTATTGAGCACATGATTGCTTTTCATGTCCACCAGTGTAAGAACATGATGCAGAACCTGTCTGCATCATGTAAATATATAAAAACCTTCTTGCTACACCGAGCACATTTTATTGACTTTTGCTTTTTCCTTAGAACTTCTAATTTCATACATTACAATTTCCATAAGGACAGAAGTGTGTCTGGTGTCACTGGAAGATGGAATTAAATCCATATATTTGTCAGCGGGAACGCTGGTGTAGATTCAGCAGCTGTCAGCTACAAACATTAGCAGACCTGCGGGGACTACCACCAGGCTCCACCAGCCTCCAGGCTTCCTCCACCACTTAGCCAAGATCGGGGACACCACAATAACACGACGGTTTACATTTGTGCTATCAATAATTTTGTCACGGTTCTTGTCCAATTGTGTTTCTTTTCTGAAAGGTGTACATCCCACTGCGGACTGAAGCTCCTCTTGTCTGCCTGTGACACACTTGCCGACTCTGGGGACACAAACTCTGGTTATTCTGTCTTTTATCTCGGCACCGATTCAATCATTTTGTGATGTCAATGAATCATGCTGGAAAAAAAGACCATTATTACAACAATCTTGCCGCATAGAGGAACCTTTCTTCCCCTTTAACAACCTAATCTTTCTTGGCCATTTACAGGTATCCTTTATTTAATTACAACTCTCCTCTCCTCTCTTCAAAGTCGCCCACTTGCTATTCCTCTCACGGTCACTTCTCCCCGCCATCTATTCATCACCTCCACCGACCCTCTTGGAGCCTGTTGGCTCAACTCTTCGATTGTCCATGAGGTTCAAAGTCAACCAATCAAGCTGCAGCGTGGGAGGGGCGAGCGTCATTTTCAGTCTACGTTGAAGAGAACCTTCTAGTTCTCGATGTACGCGAGTGTGTGATGAATGTTTCCCCCGTGAGAATTTCGGGCATGAACCACAAATTGTGTTACTATTGCACATATTTTCTGTGGCTCATTCCTCACTTCCACAGCCTCAAATTTGTCCCTGTAAACCCTATTCGCCCCTCCATCTGCTCATTTGCATTACCCACTCCTTCCATTCAGCTGCCTCTCTCCATTTATCTTCCCTCCGACTGTCTTCCGTCTGGAAATTAATCGAATAAGCGCAGTTTCTCTCTGTCTCTCTCTGCCTCCTTTCTCTCCTCTAGCTTAAAAACATTCCCGGCGCGAAGAAGAGCCGCTGAGCTGTTTCTGTAATTTCTCTCTGGCCCCGGCAATATGCCCTCCCTCACCCTGCACGGACCGAGTTAGGAACAAGGGCAGGTACAATCAAAATGAGAAATTCAAGAGAGCGAGAAAGAGGAGCAGAGAGGGAAAGAAATGGAGAAGAGATTTAAAAAATATAGTGGAAGAGCTGTACTACACAAGACACCCCAGGTTAAAATAAAAAAAAGGCACATCACTTCACCTCAGGCACGTCTGCCTCCCTTTTCGTACACAATCAGAAGCAGTGAGGTGTGCTGCAGACACAAGCTTTGTTGAAGGCATTAGCTGTTTGTGCATGCATTACTGTGCACCAGCAGGAAGAGTTCCATGCCTGTTTTCCTTGTCATTGCAGAGGTATTGAGCATCAGTCACTACAATACTCCATCTGTGTTCCCACATGGGGGAGAGGTGAGCTCAATGGAAAGGATCTGAACCCGACTTCACCTTGGAAGAACCTCTTGCAATGGTATTTATTTGTGCTTAGACAGGATTGATCCACACAGAAAAAGGCATGCTCAGTCTTGTGTAAACAGAGAACAGTCAGACACAACTTCGAAACACAAGCCGCACTCTTTTCCTGTCACTCTCTCTGTGTCCGCGTCAGACAGCGTCTGTTTGCTTGACACATGCACATAAACACAAAGCAGAACTTTCTGATAAAGCATATCCGGTTATTTCTCCCCGACGCCTTCTCTCCTGTTCTCTGTGTCTTCTTGGCAGAGCAATTTTGTCAACCGCTCTGCAGGAAAAAAACACAACCTCTTCATCCGGAAAGCAACGAGCGGCGGACAAATAGCTCCAATTTCTACCAGTGCGCAGGTTGACAGGGAGTATCGCCTTCCTAGCGCGCACGCACACACACACACACACACACACACACACACACACACACACACACACTTAATTAAACAGTATTTGTGAAGCATGCCAGGGTGATCTGTCAGCACAAAGTAGCGAGCGCTCTCAGCTGAACAGCACAACATACAGTGTGCACAAACTTTTCCTTAAAACCACTTTGACACACCCACATACACAGAGGACATCACACACACACACACATCATAAAAGTGCGGGCATGCCAAAGGCAGAAACACAAAGGCTGGGAAAAGTTCCCAAATATCCCCAAAGAAGCATTTCTGTCAACACTGCGGGGGTGTACCAGTCACAAGGCAAGTGAAGAAGCTGCGCGCTTTATATAACACTATGCGAGCCTACATGATAACCACTCAGGAAAGTGACGACTTGTCCTGCCCCTCAAATCAACTCAGACAACATAATAACATTAACAACAGCTGGTGCACCATTGAGAAGAGCCACTTGTAAAAATCTGCACTCGTACTTGGACAACCTTCATGAACAAGCTCTTGATCAATGTTTCGGCTAAATTGATCGGATATTATCAGAATGTGCTGTTAGCAATATTCCACATCGTTGACCCTTGAAGGCCCCTTTTAGGGCCCCTGAGGTGCCAGGTCCCCATGTTGGTAACAACTTATCAAGGGAATAATGAAAAATTATAATGAACTAGCTTTTATTGCAGAATCCTTAACCGTCATTCTTTACTCACCATCTCCTGGAATGATGCGTAGTGTGACGGTGTTACCGGCCTCCTTGATGAGGTTGACGATGTCAGAGTGGGACTTGTTGGTGATGGAGCATCCGTTGACGGCCAGGATGCGGTCGCCGACTTTCAGCTTCCTGCAGCGGTCGGCTGGGCTCCCCTCTATGATGCGCCCTATTTTGTGGGGCATGGCCACACATGCATTGCCAGCTATGGTCACCATTGACATGTTGCGATGCGTGATTCAGTGTGTGTGTGTGTGTGTGTGTGTGTGCGTGTATGTGTGTGTTTGGGGTGTTGTTGGATTGCATTTTGAGGGAGGAGGAAAAAGAAGGGAAAGGGGAAAAGGAGTAGAGAAAGAGGATCAGAAAGCTGAGGGTTAATTCGCAGCCAGCAAAGCCAAAGTCACTGAGAGAAGCTGATCAGAAAACCAACAGAACTAACTGCACGCTTCAGCAAGGAAGGGAAATTGTGTGCTCTACAAAGAAGTAAGAGCATCTGTCATATTGGAGTCCTCAGTACTTTTTCTGTAGATTAAAATCATTGGAAAAAACTAAGCTCCACTCCAGAGCTGATGTGTTCGCCCTCCCCCCTCTCTGTCTCATCCTCCTCTTTTACCTAAAGCTGCTCCAGCACCACATTTCTAAAACGGGGATCATTATTATATTTCAATGACGGAGTCCCTCGGCAGCAAAAAGCTAATAACAAAACTGTGTTGTGTCGTCTGCATCCCAAATACCTGCACCTGCAGACGACAAACATACATCAGAGCTGACATCTCACCAACTACCCTGAGGTATCTGGGTTTCTCCCCCCCCCCCCTCTGCAGTCTGACATCAGTCACTGCAGAGAAAAGGAGCGTGCAGTCACTCCTGTTTCTCTCCATCTTCTTTTTCATTATCATTAATTTCTCCCTCCAACTCTTTTATTCCGCTACAAACTTGTCTAACCCCCGACCTCTTCTTGTCTTCCTAACGGAATCAAGCTGTAAAATACTGAGGGGAAAGTAGATGACAGACAGAGACGGAGACAACGGAGGACTGAGGTGCTGTAGCATTTCTGAACAGAATAAAGTGCTTCTGCAAATACTAACAGTATGGGTGGATTGGTTTCTGGCACCGTCACAGGAAAGCGACAACTGAGTTTGAAACTTCCATGTAGCCAATGACTTTCCATTAAATTATGTCAAGTCAGATCAAAGAAAGCGTACCTGCTGGCCTACGCTTCCTACTCTGGCCTGTGATAAGGAGCTTTGCCACTTTGTAAGCCAACCTGGAAAAGTCGAGCATTTTCATGCCTTTTCAGTCCACCCACACTGACAGAGATAAGAGCACCGAGAAGAGTGGAACGCCACACTGGTGTAGGCAGCAAGCCATGGCAGTAGGGCAAAGAGCGCGCTGCATAGAAAAGACACTAATTTGTACACAGCAAAGATGAGTCAGTTTGAACAGCTGTATACGCAAGGATACAAAGGAATTGAATTGCTGAAAAACTCATTATAGTAGCTACTGTATTGTATGGTAGTATTGTAGTAACTAACAGCTAACCGACGCAAAATAAACCAAAAAATATAGACATGGTGATTCTGAGTCAGTGCATCTGTCTGATCCTACGCTGTCAAATAAACATCATTCACACCGATCATTTCCTGTATTTTCTCTCATTAAAGCTGGGGATGGCAAAATCTGTGCAGCCTATGCAAAACCTTCCGCCTCTCTCTCTGCTGCCTCATATCACTCAGCTAAGCTCCTCCCAGCAAACCCACAGCATCGTCTGGCAGCCGCAGAAGTCTGTTACCCTGTGAAACCTTAGTCCCTCCAAGGACTCGCTCTCCAGTCTCACCGAGGCCCCGGTCCCTCCCGCCGCTTCTCGTCTTCTCAAGAGATGCCCCTCCCCTCAGCCGCAGAGCAGAACGCAGGCTTCAGACGCAGCTGTGACGCCGTCCAGCAGCGGGATGAGAGGCTAGTACACCACACACATGCCACTGTCCCCCCTCATAAGTTATTCCCCACTGCTAGTCATCATGCCTCTTTGCCACTCGTCATTACGAGCACCATGGCATGGAACGTAACGAGCCCGAGGCTCCGCGTGGAGCTGAGACATGCTGTTTTGTACTATACACCCCTGTAGGCAAAGGAGGTATTGGAAATATTATCACATGTTGAAAGATTTCCAGCAGGTTTTTCTGCCATTGAATCAGATTTTCACCGTCTGACGAGACGTGCATCTGCATTTGTAGAACAGCCAATATGAACAATCTCTCTGAAATAACTTGTGATTTGTCAAAGTCTCCCGTCACAGGCTAGATTTTCTCAGCTTACAAACAGAGCCAACAGGAAGGGCAGAAGAAGAGGTTTGCTCTCAGGCCACTCAAATTACAATATGCTGGAGGGTTATTATTGAACGTTTGCCCAGTGATGCCAAAAAAAACTACTGCTTACCCCACCTTTAAGTTGTCATTAGGCTTTTAGTGCCAGTTCAGCTGAATAATACGAATGCCTTATATAAGGCCCACTTCACTTGTGATCAATTATGAAAGCCTTGTGTGAGTGTAGCAACAGCTGCAAGCGAAGAAAGCGTTTCAGTGTCTTGGTCTGACAGACTCAGACGAAAATGAGAAAGAAGAAGCACTTCTTTGAAGAGTGTTGGTATTGATCTGCTGGGACTGTAAATAGCCTGAATCTGAGCTGGTTTTCAGGCTATTTAGTGTTCAGTGGTTTCATGGATGATACAAAAGCAGCCCATAAAGAAGATAGGAAGATAAAAGGCCCCGGCGATAGTGTGCTTCATGTTTTGCTGAGTGGAAATTACTTCTTCAATATTTGTATGCGCAATCAACAACAGTGTGCCTGAAGATATTTTGTAACATTTAGAACACTCCAAATGGGAAAAGTGTGACATCTCTTACCAAACGTGGTGCCAGCCTCAGGCCGCGACACAGAAGAGACGATGACGAAACCGAATCCTTCGTTCTCGCCACGGCGGATCTCAACGTCATAGGGCTGCAAGCCGGAGGAGACAGTGGAGTTGGCGTTGGGGGGCTGAGAGGAGGTGGTGCCAGATGCTGCAGCGATCACGGCGTTGCCGCTGCCCCCCGCCCCTCCGCCCCCTCCCCCGCTGCCGATGCCGGAGGTGGAGCCGCTGCCGGAGCTGACGGTATTGAGGGAGTTCTGGCTGCCCTGCGGAGTGCGCTTCCCTATCTCCTCTGTCAGGCTGGGTGCCTGGGTGCTGCTGTGGTGGGAGGATGCTGGGGATGGAGGCACGTCTCCCTCTGCTTTAACTAGAGATGGCAGAGGAGAAAAAGGTGAGAAGGACGCAGAGAGGAGGAGAGGAAATAGTGTGGAGAACGACAGAGGAGAAAGAATTATGGAGACGACACAAGAACATCGAGAGAAGAATGGAGACAACAGATAAAAATTAGGCCAGCCAGTGTTACACAAGTTCAGGAGATAGTAGAATATAAAAAGCAGAGTAAGAGAACGGTGCATAATAAGGCAAGATAACATTAAAACAAAACTGTCAAGATATGACAACACTGCAAAATACTACCTCATATGTACAATCTGAAAATAAAGAAGACCGCAAATAAATAAAGACACTTTTCTAACAGCGAGTTTGCGTTTGCGTATGATAAAAAACAAGCCAGCAGCTTGGGGAGAGGAGCCTCTCCAACAATATCTTCTCTGATCTGTTTTGAACAAAAGATGAACTAAAGACGCCGCCCGACTCTTGTATCTGGACATTTCATTCCACATTTCATTTCCTGTGCAGCTGCTCAAGGAAGGCGCCTCATATTCTCTACGCTCTGAGGCAGACGGGGAGCGGCAATGCACTAATGTCTGGCCGCTGTCACCGGGCCGAAGGTTGACCACCCCTCTCCATCATATTTATGGGCCCTTCTTTATCGCCTGCTGAGGAGCAGAGTGGAGCGGAGCGGAGCTGAGAAATGGCAGTGATGGGCGGGAGCGTTTTCTTGCCTCTTACCATTACACACCCAGACTATTACAGAGGAAGGCAAACCCTGCACATAGCAAGCAGGTCTCCAGGCCCCTGATGGAACAGTGATAAAAATAAATGGCGCCCATGGCGATGTTAAGTACAGAGTGCTTTTCAGCAACTGAATACTGTTGTACAGTTACAGCAGAGGCTGTAATGGTATAATGCAATCAGATACAAGTAAAGAAATTTGATTTTGTTCACAAAACTACATGAATCAGACACTGTGATTGGGTTAATAAATAAATATATATAATAATAATAAAAATATAAGGGACAGTTAGGTTCATTTTTAAGACTAAAGTTATAATCCTTAAGATTTTCATGAAATCAAACCCCATTTTTGATACCATTCAGGGTCACCATTTTTCTGCAATAGCCATTATTGTATTTACATTCAGTAATTACAGCTCTATACAGTAGATTTCATTATTTGTGGGGGAGTCTGCCATTCCCCCACTGAATTCAATTGTCATCACATGCACGAGGGATTCACTGGAAACGAGCCATGCGTGGAGCCCAGCGTCTTCTTATCTGACTGACATCAGCCTCACTGTTTCAGTGTACAACGTGTCAAAGCTGTATTAAGTTACTGCTAATGCAAACGAAATATCCCGCTGTTGCTGTTTCACATTATATGTTTTCAACTGGTGAAACACGGCGATGCTTTTACTGCGAGGAAGCCACAGGAAACGCGATGCATTAGTCACAGCCATTAGTTCTAATCGCAATCGCTCATTAAAAATGTGCCTACAGAATAAGACATCTGTGTGACAGCTGATCTAAACATTGCGGGGAACAAGCAGGAGCAGCCACTGTTAGATGACTAGTTATGTTGAGTGACAGGCTGCACTCCAGCTTCTAAGCAAGGTAACCAAGTGTATGGCTCCCTGACAAATACACCAGCTCTTCTGCTGCTTGACACGTTTGCTGCCCCCAGATTTCTGACTCCTGTGCTATTAAATTGTGCTTGCAGTACAGTAGCCACGGGTGTCACCAAATCAACCAGGACTGAAACCTTAAGGTCAAAGTCATTTATAGGCCTGGTTCTCTCACTCCGGCCTTGTGTCTCTAATGAATTTGCCATAATTCACAAAACCGTAACACGTTTTTGAACTTCAGCCAACAGAAATACATCAAACCCCTATGCGAGTGGATGAACATTAAAATTTCTGGACCTGTCAGCAGGTCTCTAACAGGCCAGGCTGGGCCCTCAATCTCCATCCCTCTTCCTTCTTACCGGCGTAGCTGGTTTTGCGTCGCACAGTGAGGTTGACGTGGCCCTGCTTGGCAGCCTGCTGCATCAATTGCACCACCAGTTGGTGCGACTTGCCCACCACTGCTGTGCCGTCCACGCATATCAGTTCATCGCCGGACCGCAAGCGTCCGTCCTCGTCTGCCGCTCCATACTTCACTATGTGGCCGATGTAGATCTGAAACACGAACAAAGAAGACTTGTGAGAAAAGCTCTAAAGCAAATCTTTATTTTTTGTTCAAAAAAATGCAGTGCAGGCCAGTGAACAAGAACATACAACTGTGCATGTTTAAAACGGGGAATAAAAAAGTGTGTGTGTGTGTGTGTGTGTGTGACGGGTGGGATTTTTAACACAGCGGATCAGATCAAAGAGACACTGTGTTGCAGAAATCACTGATATGATTTTGTCCAACTCAGAAGCTCAGAACTGCACACAGGAGGAAGATAAATAGAAAAACAGATGTGGTGGGAATACAGTGTCCATTTCTTCATTCAGGTTAATAAATCTGAGGAAAATTGGAAATCAAACAAGTGCGAATCAGCTGTGAGAGATAGAAAGAGTGTAAGAGAGACTCACCGGCTCTCCTGGCTCATTGCCTCCGAGGATCCTGAAGCCGAACCCCGTGTCCTTCCTCCACAGGAAAATGTCCTGCTCCTGGAAGTCTGGAACTGTGAAATCAACAAACCACCGTTAACATTTCTTTAATACCAAGAGTCAGCCCAGGGGACCTCCTGCGCCTGCACCAGTACAAGAAGTTAGTCATTTAACACAACTCCCTTTAACTTGAAGAGTTATGAAGAGGGCTGCAGACAATGTCATGGCCAAAATGGATGCATCCATTGTTCTCAGGGAATCAAACCATCCGCCTGCTTATGTCAACACACAAATAATCTTCCTCCCAACTATTCCAAGCTCTGTCAGTAAGATAGCACTTCGAACAAACAGTCTGTCTGCAGGCTTTGTGAAAAGAACAAACAAGAGATCCATCAAAAGATTAAAAGGAGCTATTTTGGGTAAGGAGCATAGGTATAGAGCTTTAAAAAAAAAACAAAAGCCAGACAGGCTGCCAAAGAAATTCAGAGCACCCTCATTCATTAGTCCCATAATTAGAAATGATCGGGCTGAAAGTCCACTCTGATGTTTGAAATAGCATAGTTTTATTTTATTTTAGCTTTTTAAATATTTTTTGGTGACATTCCCACAGACTGGACATTACTCTTCCATATAATGGAGAGTACTTCCCACCAGACAGAGGTTCTAATATGTGCTGGGACAGGCTATATATTATTGAGCAGAGCATGGCTAGTTCACGTCCACTCCCACCCATAAGAGAAAGATGTGTGTGCGCGCTAGACATTAGAAAGATGCCGTGCTATAAAAGAGGCATTGCACTGCAGTGAATGACAGCTCATGGTTCATGTAGCAGGGGAGCTGAGGGTAGCCATGGGGGGGGTAGACATGAGGTCTTTTCGTTTACAACGATCAGCCATAACTTTATGACCACTGACCGGTGAAGTGAAGAACACTGATTATCTGGTTACAATAGCACCTGTCAGTTGGGGGGGGGGGAATATATTAGGCCAGCAAGTGAACATTTTATCCTCGAAGTTGACGTGTTGAAGCAAGACAAATGGGCAAGCGGAAGGATGTGAGCGACTTTGACAAGGAACCAAACTGCGATGGCTAGACGACTGGGTCAGAGCATCTCCAACGCTGCAGCTCTTGTGGGGTGTTCCCGGTGTGCAGTGGTCCAAAAGTGGTCCAAGGAAGGAAAACCGCTGAACCACCAACAGGGTCATGGGGGGAGCAAAGGCTGGTCTGTGTGGTCCGATCCAACAGAAGAGCTTCTGCAGCTCATATTGCTGAAAAAGTTAATGCTGGTTCTGATAGAAAAATGTCAGAACACACAGAGCATCGCAGTTTGTTGCATATGGGGACCGGTCAGGGTGCCCATGCTGTCTGAACGTTATGGCTGATCGGTGTAAGTTTGTGTATATTTATTAATTTGTATATACCTATATGTATGTATATAACATACATTTGTGTGGTCACAGCTGTGTTGTACGAGCTGACAAACACGCACCTCTGAACAAACTCCCGGGGTGATTTCCTTTTCCTCCAACACAGGCCACTGCTGCCAAGGCCACTAAAGCCACCAAGAGATGGCAGGGAGGCAGAAGGCATAAACAGCCTGCTTCCAATCTGTTCCTTCAGTCAACAGTTAAAATCCCAGCGGAACGCAGCTATCTCTTTCAATCTATCACAATGTAACTGTGGAGGAAGAGTCAAAGGCTAACTGTCGCAATCTGAACCTGCACTCAGGAGGATCCACTGCACAGTTACACTCTGCTCCTGTCGATTAAAGCAACATTATGCAGCAATAACAGCCTCAAAATCATAATTTTGATGGTACACTGACGTAATGAGTGTAATCGGGAGAATCTTTCAAATTTCATTCCTTCTCTGCGTCCCGAACGACTGTTTAGCTGGTACAATCTCCCGCGGGAAGCGCACAACGCTTTACAGCACTACGTTGCACATGTGTGTAGCTCGGTATTCTCAGTACGGACATCATGACAGAGGCAGAGAGACAGAAGAGGATGTTGACGGAAGAAGCTAAGAAGAGAAATAGAGAGTGACCGAGAGGACGGACAAGAGTCAATTTTGGACTGGCTTTTAGTCGTTGGCGAGAGTTTCATGAAATACAGTAGATGGCTGCAAAAAATCAAACCCTTCACCTTGTCAACAAATGCACGTGTACAGCGGACCATGAGGGTGAATTGCACTCCGAAAACTGGTGGGAAGGGCCAAGTCGCAACAATGCCTGTTCTCACATAATGTTGCTTTAATTGACCCATAATTTATTCTCAATTTTAAGCCCAGGTAACAAACGTGCAGATCCTTGAGCGAGGACTGCAAACAACAAGCATGGATGGTTCAAACCTGTGATGAAATTAAACTGGGAACATGTGAAAACCAGAGAGTAATCAAAATAAAGGCCAATATAGCACAAGCGAGGTTTCCTGTCCTCTCTGGCCTAGATATTTTAGAGCAGGTGAATGCTGTGTGGGATTTTTGAGGGGATTTTTCTGCAAATGGAAATCGTTCACCACATGGTGCGTTTAAAGACCTTGATCTCAGCAGAACTCTTCATTATAGCGAATGATGCGTAGAGAAATGTCTCTGCCGTAGCCAAGGCCTGAGCCCTATGGGGTGCACACGGCAGGATTTTAGCAGGACGAGAGTTCAATGCAGCGTGAGGAGGTGGAGGATTTACACCTGCTGGTACCGGTCAGCTGTCCTTCCCTGTCATTCTCTGTGTGCTCCTCTGTACTTTTCGATACTTCAGAATCCCTTCATATTTCAATGCTCGACCGTTCTTATCCTAACATTTCTCTTTCACGTCCCACTGATATGTTTCTGTCGCTTCCCCCTTCGCTATCCTTTGTGCTCTCTTTGCAGGTTCTCCCATTTGCACTGACAGACAAACTGCATTTGGCAATTTAGAAAAACCCCTGTTGAGACTCCATCACCTTAGGACAGGTAGGTAGACCTCATCTTCCCCTTAGTAGTGGTTTCTTCCACTAGCTATCTCTACTCTCTATTTCCTTCTCAACTCAAACACTATTGTCCTCTCAATCCTTCATGGTGGCTTGCCTACAGGCATCTGCACTACTACCTGCCCACGCTCAGCGATTATTTTCATTCTTCTTCATAGGCATCTAAATAATGAAAATCCTTGACAAGTGGCACCTGGGAAAGTGATTAGATGTTAAGGTTTCTCAGCCCTTACAGACTCCTGTTGTTTTTGTTTTCTTGACAGTGCATCTGAGGGTTATTCTTTTTAATTGGAACTATCACTTTGCTTTGACAAGGCTAGACAAGAAGGAGGGGGATACGCAATCCACTGACATCCACTCCACTATTGCTGCTAATTATATATCCATGAGGGAAGTCTAGAGTAAAAGTGTGTCAATGGTGCCAGTGTTGACAATTGAAACACAGTGGCATCTAGTAGCTTTTAAAGGACTGGACCAAGAACCTGTGGGAGACCACTGCTTCTAATGCTGGTAGGAAATGACAATAAAATCAACTATTTTAATTCTGCATTTAAAAAAAAAAAATCACATTTAATTCACTTAAAATGTATATTCTACAGTGCTATTTAAATCCTTAGTTCTATATGAACTGGTTTAGACTCTTTTGATGCGTGTAGTACTCATATACTCAGCTGTTTATTAGGTCATCTTTGCTAAAACGAATGCAGTCTAATACAACAATCCTGCAAATAAAGCCTCCCTTAATATAGGTGAAAATGTTAATTTTTTGTTGAAACTATTTTAGAAAGGTGTTGATTCAAATGCATGATCATTTTGGAGCCTCTACTTTGTGTTGCTGTTGTGTCTAAATTGCGTTATACTGACAGGTGTTTTTGTTATTATTTTGGCCATCCCATTTATATCAATGAGGGTAGACTAAATAATACCTCTCTGTATAATGCAATACAGTTCAACAGCACCACAAACTTTAGATACCACATCCCTCTCCAGAAACCAAACACAAGCTCAAAAGAAGGTTGGGATTTTCTTGCTTTTGTTTAAGAATATAAACCAGTTACTTACATGCAAGACTTGTCTCTTATCCCAAATCCCAAAACGTGCAGTCTCCACCGATCCAACATCCCCATGCAGCCCTCATCCAACCGCCACCAAAAATGTATATACTTACGCCTACTTTCATACATGCTCCTGGACTGGGCCCAGATCTTAAAGGGGTCCGGTTTTCTCTGGATGGTCCCGTCTGCTGGGGAGTCCTGGGACGGCAGGCCTGGCAGGGGCTGAGAGGGGGGCGGGGGAGCGATGCTCTCACTGAAAGGGGGTGCCAGGGACGAGTGCAAGGGCGAGTCTGTGTGGGTGCTCCGGTGGCTGGAAACGCTATGCTGGGAACTGTTCTGACTGTCCTTTCTTGACAACTGCTGTTGAAGAAGCAGATCAATATCACTTGACAATTGTATAAGTCAGCTGTGTCGGTACACCTGTGAACATGGAGGCTGAACTGAGAGCTAAGAAGACAGGTAGAGACCAAAAAATACAAAAAAAAAAAAAGGTTAATGCATGCTCAGCAGTGAGGAATCTGCGCCTGTGGGATGAAGATTTGAATACAGAAGAAGGTTGGATTAGAGTTAAAAAAAGACTCAAGATTGCTGCTCCTTAGGGCAAAAGGAAACAGAATTTAAAAGTGTATGATGGCAACTATTGTTGTGTTGCCACCTTATTCAACATGAAGAATAATCAAGCCATTATATTTAGAGAAATATTTTAGCATACAAAGGGAAAAAAAAAAAGACCTCAATGGTTGCTCATGATTCAGCTGTGGGAGAAGAAACTGTGGCTCAGCTTACAAGGGTACATTGCCTATTCCTTTTATTTAACAGAGTGGAATGCATTAACACGGAACTGCATCCACTGCTGCATGTGGGGAGATATTCACCGCGAATAAAGCAGTTTGATAAACCAGTGTGGTTTGAAGACGAAGGGAGGGTTTTACCGGCGAGGCCAGAAATGTAAAACTCCTCATGATTTGCCACTGGCCCCTCAATAACATGGGCACTTAAGCACCTGCTCAAGGATTTGAGGGGAGCGGTGCTTGAGCGGGGTAAAGCACACACAATCCTGAGCTCAAGTACAAGTACACTGCGAAAAATTCCTTTCCGCGCCCCTCGTCACAATATGTGTCCTTACAGTCCCGACTTTAACATCAGGCTGCGGATTCTCAAAGAGAAACCAGCGAAGGGAAAGGGTTACCGGCAGCAGGAGAACGAAAGGAAGATATTTTAAGACAGTAAGAGAAAAGGACGGCGGTTCGGTCTCTTCGCGTCATGTGACCTCCCAGTACTTCGGATGTGGTGGACAAAAATACACCAGGAAGGGGGGGGGGGGGGGGGGGGGGGGCAACCGGCGAAACTTTTGAAAAAAAAAAAATTTTTTT